>KB685291.1:0-15093 GCA_000349165.1 Anopheles christyi
GCACATCAGGCTATCAGTTTCCATACTTTGAGGTTAACATTTCCTTCAAAGTTTTTTTTTTTTTTTTGTTTTCGATTCGATGATGACAACATTTTGCCATTAGCAGAAGAACCTGATTGGAATATTATATGGAGCAAGGGAAGAACACACAAAGGAAAGGAGATTAATTAGTTTTGTTCGAAGATCGACGTTTTTTCCCTCACACAGTCGTTAAGACAATAACAAATACAACAGACTGTAAAGATATTTCATTGGTTTATCCATACAAACTATGCAGAAAGGCACAAGTTAATTGTAATCGATACGAAAACGGATTCATCGACTCTATAATTCTATTAATTTAAAGTGACCTACATGGCAATGAATGTGCATTTGCTTTCAAACCTTAGGATAAGGCGTAGATAACCATCATGTACTTGTAGTCGAATTTTAATTTTATTTATAATATTCCAGTTAAAAAATCGTACGAGGCAAGAACCTCTAAACCTCTATACAGAATGCAAAAGATTTGCACAGTTTTAAATGCAGCTTTGCCATTTAAGTACCTTTATTAAAAATAATATTATTTCATTGTAGTTTTATTTTTTTATATTATTTCTATAGTCCAAAAACCAATTAAAATACAATATGTTTCAAAAAAAACAAATCAAATTTCCCTACGCATACTTAGATTTGCACAACACTAACTACTCAAATGCAACAGGTTATGTTGTGCTACGATTTAGTTCCGCAGTCATCGAGCGACTCACAGATAAATGAACTTTCTCGTTGAATGAATATTGAGCACGAGCACGCGTGAATTCGCAATGGCACAGTGGGAGACCGCCGTGAAAATTCTGGAACCTAAATTATTGGTTCGGTGCTTTCAATTATACGATCGACCTGCAAATCTCTTTATATCCGCCCGTTTCGTAACACTAACATATCGCTAGTTTTAACACCCAAATACTAATACTTATTCTGAACGTGTTGCTTACACCAACCAATAATACTCTTACTCTTGCAAACATTGCAATTAGTGAGCCATTTCTTCTTTTGTTACTTCACATTCACGGAATTTAAATTATTCTGTACAAAATGCACTCTCAAATCATCTTAGCAATTTGGCACACATTTGTTGAGCTGGTATGTAAGCCATTAATTTATAATTACGGACATGCTCGATGCTTCACCCGCCACTTTGCAGAAATTATCAATTCAATTGATTGGGTTTTCCACCCTCATCGCTACCTTATCACGGGCATACCTGTTTCGCAAAAAAACAAAGTAGTAAAGGTTGCTTAATCTTTTGTTTTTCTTGAGACACGATCAACTCTAGACGAGATAGGTTTGTGGTTTCTTTTATTAGAAAATAAATTATGACTAGCCCGGATGGATTTTGACCTCGTTAAGAGGACGCGTGGTACATTTATCATTTGATGGCTAGAAGGCGTGAACGTTTCCGCCACTAAAGGCAGGCTTTTACGATTAGCAGACGACGGTAGGGAACTATTAGTAAAAGCTTAGTACAATTGTAAAAAAAAAATTATAATTAAATATGGAACAGGAAAATGCTATTTCAAAACTCAACTTAATATATTTTATACAAATATTTGTATGTAAATATTTCAGATTTTATATAAGTATTGAACTACATCTGTTTTGAAAATGAAACATTAAGTCAAGGTCACAAGCTTGGAGAGAAATTCAAATGGAGAATACACGGATTGGGCAGTTTGAAGTATAAGTGTGATATGCTAAAGTTTCGCTTAGTAAAGAAAAAGGTAAACCAAATTCCTATAACAAAAGCACTTGATAATTCTGCGGCGGGCTAAGTAACAGTAATAAACCAAGTTATCCAACGGTAGCTGCAAACTGTTGATTTCTGATTTTCAATTTAAGATTTTTTTTATTTTTTATTGTAATTTTTTTGTCACATAGGCTGTACAATTTTATAACTTAAAATTAATTTAACCTAAACCTAACTTATTCTAGCCCTAGTCTAACCGCATCTTATTTCTAATTCAATTAAAGTCAAAATTCTAAAAACAAGAGCTGCTACTAACTACCATAGTAAAGTTACTAGATACTTAGTAATGTTGGTAAGAAGAAAAATTAGATAGCAGTAAAGGAATAAATAAATAAAATAAAAATAAACCAATATCTAAGCATAAGACGAAATATATAACCTCTTTATTAAGACATTTTCTAAACGTGATATACAACCAAGCAAAATTTGTAACACAGAAAAAAGAACTTGTAAGACGCTGTGCACAATCACGAAGGAAAAACATCAGCACAACATGTTTCCGACCAACAGCTCAAACGCTTCAAACTGCTCATTGATATTCCTGATAATGGGAAAAATTGTATACACTTTTTGCATACACTCCACTGCCATTGATAACATTCCTCACCAACAAATGAATGAATCAAGTATTTCTGGTCGATAGTTTTCACAGGCAAACAGAAACAATTATCATGCACGTGACAGTGCATGCGTATATGCAGTTGCTGAGTGCCATTCGCTCGTGTTTTTTTTTTCTCGCAACCCTTTTACAAACACAATGGATTTCACTTTTTGATGTATTCTCCCTGCTAGGAGACTGATTTGATCAAGCACACCGTATTGCATCACTTAACTACATTCTCTTCCCGTTCTTGGTAGAACGTATTATCTTTAACCTGTCACTGACCAATATGATTGATGTGTTTTGTTTTTTAACTTAAACTTAAACATAACCTAATGAAATAATTATCCCGCACTTTTCGCTGATGCTGATGCCCATGCACCCTGTTCATCCACGCACTGCTTTAACTGCCCCCGCACACATGTAATTAAGCGTCGCACGTGTTAGGCACACCTTCGTACCGGTCGGGCGAAAGCCATTGTGCCCCCTGCCGAGCAGCTTGGCGTACGCACCCTTGTTGGGAAACACCAAACAATCGCCAATCTCATGCTCGGGTAGGAAAATTTCCTCACGGATTACATCATGCTCGCACATGGTGCGACCGTAGATCACCGACCGTACGCACACCGCGTCACGTTTATCCTCCTGCGGTAAGGGGGCGCTACTGTGATCGTCACACCAGTCGAACGTATCGTACAGCCCATCGTCAACGTAGTACCGGACGCGCACCATCCTACCCGCTGCATCCCTTTCGACCGATTTCGATACCACATTGACCAGCGCAGTCACCGCCGACTCGACATAATATTTTCCCGGTTCGGCAATCACTGTAATAGGCACCCCGTGTCCAAACTCCTCCAGCGCTTTGTTAATGTAGTGCGCACACCGATCGAAAAGAGCACCATTCGCACCAGGATAACCACCGCCAACGTCTAGCAGGTGCATCTGCATCCCGATCGAGCTGCCCACCTTGAAGATCTCGATCGCCTTCCGTATGCCGGTGTAAAAACACTCCGCATCCATACTGCCCGAACCGACGTGAAAGCTAACGCCAATCACACGCAGCCCTAGCGCCCAGGCTCGTTCCAGCAACGGTTTCGCATCTCGCACATGATCGCACCCGAACTTGCGCCCGAGAGACAGCTGAGCTGCAGCCGCATCATGCCGTATGCGCAGTATCAGCTCAGCCTCCGGGAAATGACGCGCAATCTTCTCCAACTCGTCCGATCCATCGAACGTCATGCGCTTGACGGCGATTTTTTTAGCGTGCAGTATCGAACCGATTGATTTGTTCGGATGAGCGTATACAATCCGTTCCGGCGCTACGCCCATCCCAATCACACTGTCCAGCTCGGCCTTCGAAGCACAGTCAAAGCCACAGCCAAGTGCTGCCAGCAGTCGCAGGATGGTCGGATGGCTGTTACACTTGACCGCGTAGAATGGATGCACGGTTGGCAGTTTCGCCTGCCAGTTACGATGTTTCGCCACGATGTCGTCCAGATTGAGCACGTTCAGCGGTTCGCTGATGGTGGCCCGTTTAGCGATCAGTCGGATCAGCTCGTTTACCGAGCCGTGCTCGTCGATCAGTATGTAGCCGGGTTCCATTGCGTCTACGCTGCAACCGTTGCTCAGGAGCGATCAATGAATACTGCCCAACCGGCCGGCATCTGAATACGACCACATATCCCCCTTTAACGCGGGTTGGAACCGTGAGAGCCGATCAGTGTTTCGAGAAGCAGCAAAGCTTCCCTTCGCAGCTTAGAAACCATTCGAGTATCATGATCCGCTGGTATATTCTCACGAACGGTAGGAGCATCCAACCCGAGGCACAAAGCGTACACCTCAGATTCCCATTGTGAAGTGCCCGCTCGGTTAACAACCTCGGCTATTCTCGAGCGCACTCCAATTTTTCCCCCTCTGTTGCCAGGCAAGTTCTGGAAATGGAAAGCTTTGCCCACTGACCACTACATCATCCTTCCGCATCTAATCGATCGCGATCTTGATCGCTGGAATATTTACGCATTCGGTAACAAGCAGTTATCCCCTTGCAGCCAGTGCTTGTATAAATAGAAGTCAACAGCGATGCAACGGGTTTAGTGCAATTGGTAGTGCTAACCGCCCCAAATGGAGTCGCCACCCGAACAGCTGAGCGTGTTCGCCACCTCAACGGCAGAGCTGCTGCAACACTTTATCGCTACAGAGCAGCACACCGAATCTTCGCTCAACATTCTCGATCTGGACGTGATCGTACGCAACTACCAAGGATGGTCTGCTCGCTTTCCCTTTGCCATACCGTACTTCCTGCCGAGTGTCAACAATCATTCCACAGTCCTAGCACTGCTCACCCAACTCGGGCTTGGATTTAGCTGTGCTTCTGTAGAGGAAATGCGGGCCGCTTTAAGTAGTGGCGCATCGCCCGATCGCATCATACTAGCACATCCGGCCAAATCGCCCGACACGATACTGTACGCAAAGCAAAGGGACATTCAACGCATTGTGTGCGACAGTGCGCAAGAGATTACCAAGGTACAGCGTCTGTATCCAGCGGCAAAGATCATCCTACGCATTAGGCTATGCTCGACGCAAAAGTTTGGCTGCTGTCCTGATAATGATGTGCGAGACATATTGCACCACATCAAGTCGACGGAAACGGTCACAATCGATGGAATACATATTGCCATACCACAGCAAAGTGATCTACTGCTGGGTGAAACTTTACAAAAAGCGATACTTATCGGTAGGGATGCGATACAGCTAGCTCACATGGTTGGATTACCAGCGATACAGGAACTAGTGCTCTCGGGTACAGATAACGTACCTTCGGAACAGTTGCAACAGATGATGGCAGAGTTGAACCTGAACCTTGATGTACCATTCCCACGGCTCATCATCGAAACCGAACGGCAGCTGGTCGAGTCGGCCGTAACGCTTCTTACCTCTGTCCAGTCCAAGCGGGTAATACGTCAGGGCGGAACGGCCGGACCGATACAGGAGATAATGTACTTCATCAATGACGGCCGATATGGATCGTTCGAGTGGTGGAACACGGTTGATAAGCGACCGGCTGTAATACGCTCCAATGGGACCGTGTTACCGCCCGGACCGACCCACCCCACCTCACTGTGGGGACAGTCGTGCGATTCGGCGGACATTGTTTGCGAACGGATCGAGCTGCCGGAGCTGGAGATTGGCGATTATCTGGTGTTTCCCGGGATGGGCGCGTACGGGGTAACGCTTGCATCGCGCTTCAATGGTTTTCCCATCCCGGAAACGGTCGTGTGTGCGGGGCTGGAATCAACCAGGGCACTTATCGGTGGCACGGGTGCTCGATGGTTAAGCTAGTGGTTGCAATAAATAACAGCACCGTGTCTGTTGGAGTTGGTATTCATTCAAGTATTGTTTTTTTTTAAGTATTTTGTCGCTTGGCTTTGTGTGTGCTCATTTATTGACATTTTGTCTAGCTTGTGATCTTGTAGAATGTTTCTATCTAGTGAGACATGTTGCATAATACATTCCGCACGATGGAACCAGGAATCATCTCAGTACGCTCTTGGAGATCTAGCAAATTTCAGCCCAGTGCTCAGAGTGTTAAATGCTTTGATCGCAGAGGGTTAACACGTTACAACTTAGGACCGGGCACAATAGCCCAGCCCATCTGTCATGGTGTGTCCAGGGATTGACAGGACTGTCCAAACCAGTTCGATATGAAGCAAAAGAATCAATATGATTGTATGGGTTGTATGGGATTGGAATATGCGTCATATTCAACGGGCTACGGCTTCATTGGCTACTTACATACGTTAGTTTATCAATTAGTCATCACAATGACCATTGAAAACCTTGATGACGTCCTAGACTACCTGGAAAGATGGACACACATTATCGAAAATTATATTTAAATCTACTTCCGCAGTCCCACTTTACTCGGAACTCAAACTCAACATCCATCAAACTTCCACCTCAGCAAACACAATCATCAACGTTTAAGAGGAATCTTATCATCCAGATAACTTTATTCAGCACAGTCATGTTTCAGCGATACTAGTTATCAAAGTTTTTTTTTGTCAATTTTCTATTATAATTATAGTACAATTCAAATTCAAGTAGAAGAAATGATACAGTGTTTACGCTTTCATATACATTCCTCAATTTCTGTTTTCCTAGATTTGACACAATGTTGCAAAAGGTGACCATGGAATCAGCAATTTAATGGAAGACGCGAGGATTACATTCACTATTTTGGTGCCTGATGTTCGCTGCACTGTTTTGACAATTACCTCACTAAAAAAACACTCCGATCATTACAGGGATTCTCTAGTTAGTGCCACATCGCAGGCAAACACCTCACTCCCCTAAAGTGTATTTCAAATGTTTCAATGGTAACTCGAATCATCTGACAAAGGTTGACATCATCAATGACATCAAATTGAATTGAGAAACCCTGTAATGTGCATTACCTATTCTCATTAGCTTTTTAAATCCTATCTAAGGAAATTCAATCAAATAAGCAACTCAGAAATATTTTACAAATTCTCTAAAATGCACACGACCATTATAGTGCGTCATCATATTTCTAACAATTTTAGTTACTGCAAAACAACTGCTCCCAATTTCATGCAGAATATAAACATCCGTTAAGGGATTTATGCATTCATCTGCCAGACACTTATCCAATTCCTGTATGGCTGATCAGACTTTATCGCAGTGCATGAGCCAACAACGCTTCATTTGCGTGCATTTGGACAAAAAGAAAAAGAGAGATCAAATAAGATGATATAAAATCAACTGAAGTCACTTAATGTCCATTATCATCTAGACATTATGAGGCTTTAGACATCTTTCGGAAGTAATTCATCATTATTGAGACAACGGCCATGACGCTCTTGCGTATTTAATGGCCTTGCAATAAAAACTGCTTATGGAATATCAATATAAACTTATCTTAATATATATAAAACCAGTTAGCTTGAATCAGTAATAGCCAGCGGGCATTTAGAAACATTACTTCAGCATTAATTTTAAGACTTTCGTGTCATCAACTGACATGCTGCATGTGACAATTCCGATAGAATACTACATTTCCGAAATTAAAACCTGATGGATGAATGGCCGAGCCTGACTGATCGTGTTGTATGATCACAAGTACAGCACACATTGTGCTACTTTGCCTGCTTGGCTGTTCAGCACAAAGGCAAGTGAATATTCACGTGAATGAACAGGAAATAGATTTTCTACCAGCTGTCCAAGAGCTGTCCGCAATGAGAGGAGCAGGAAGATAACACGAAAGATTTGGCGTTACTGTGTACAGTGCCCACGAATTCCGTAGCCTCTTATTACCTCTTATCAAATTTTGAGGCACACTTTACTGGGTCCCATTTGCAGCACAAAACTGATCAAACATATTTTCCCATGAAGGGTTGGGATTAATCACTGCCAATGGCGCTCAATCGTCCACAAAGGCTCGAAAACTGTAACAGTACAGCAGGATCGTCAAGTGGCTATAGGTGCTTATACGCATAACCAAGTAGCTAGGAATGTGTTGTGTATTGTACGAGGAGACAACGTTTTCGATAACTCCTGCTTTCTACTTGGTTGGCATAACAACCAAATACGGTGTAGACTTCTCGAAAAAAATTTATAACTGTTAGGTCACCCATAGCGACGCCAACATGAAATTTGAACCTAAGAAGATGAGAGTCATTTGATTACTCATTGCAATTGAGACCTTCACTATCTGACCAGACCCTGTATTGTTTACCGTGGTCTATGCCTATGGTATGAATTGTTGTAGGTCCATGGAGTCGTTGTAATATGATACAACTGGAGTTATGGGCAAGTCGTCAGTCAAGTCAATCTTACATATGGGGACTCGGTCCATATGCGAATTTTGACATGATGACGGGCTTGCTGTTAGGTCGTACGACTTGACGACTGTACTACGGGGCCGGCCAGCTTGGAGCTTAGAGAATTATAAGCACGATTAGTTCCAACCTTGGGAATCGAACTGGTTGCTTGCCTTGTACCCTAAGTTCTACAGCCATTTTATCATTAACGTACATCTTTAGCAGAATCCTTAATCACGATAGCCTTTCGACGAACATTGTGATATCATAGTGAGTTATTTATTTTAAGAAGTGTATTCCGTTTATATTCAATTTTTTTAAAATCAATATAGAGATTAACGAAACAAACATTTTACATGATTAATACTTGATTCATTAGTTTTTATTGTTTGGTTTAGTATTATCAGACGTAAGCATTGCTAACAATATTGTACACCGTCAGGTTCAATAATGCCACTCATAACGTCCTGAACGATTTTATCTTCAAAACCAGTTGAAAATAATCAATAACCGCCAATCTAAAGCTATAAACAATATTGCAGCGCGCAAAGTTTGCTGGAGAATAACATAAGGAAAACTTAACATCCATTGGTACGTAGCTCAAAGTGCACTAATGCTCTCCCATCACACCAAGTACGGCGCCTCTGCGATGGGAGTGTAGCTCTCGTGAGTAACGAGCAGCTTGCCATCTGAACTATCGATCGTCCGGGCCACGATAGCTGAGGAAGCTGCTGTCAACTCTTGTAGTATTTTCCTGCAAAAGAAAGAAAGGGTTTCCATTTAGTTTTGTTTTGCTCTCGCCAACATAGTGCGGTAAACTTGACACTTACCAGGTTCCTTCGCGCAGGTAGGGAATCACCTTCGGCAGGGGGAATCCGTTGAAGCGGCACGCAAGCACCTGCCCGTATGCACCACAGTTTTCGAACACAACACTATCACCAATGTCCAGCTCGGGCAGGACAATGTTGGGTAAAATCAGGTCCATCACATCGCAAGTTGGTCCCCATACAGAGGAGTTGTATTCTTTTGCACCAGTCCTGCGCTCCACGATCGGTATCGCTGGCTGTGCCTCGTGAGCGGTACAGTAGAAAGTGCCAAATATGCCATCGTTCAGATAGTAGTACATTCTCGTTTGCTCCGTACCATCTTCCAGCTTTTCTTTTATCACACGCTTCGAGTCCACAAATGAAACCAGGGTCACTGCCGACGACACATAGTACCGGCCCGGTTCAGCGATGATGCGAATGTCTGACTCTGGTGGGAAGAATTGATCGATTGCTACATTCACTGCTTTCGCGTACCGATCGATTGGTTTATCGTTATCTCCCGGGAATCCTCCTCCAATGTCCAGCAGGCTAAACTCGTACCCAATCGTTTTCGCATACTCGAACAGACCCTTGGCAATCTTCACCGCATCATAGTACACCTCATGCTCGTCACAGTCCGATCCAACATGGAAGCTGATTCCGATCACATTCATGCGCAGTGTGGCTGCATAGCGGAGCAGTTCCGGCGCTTCCACTATCGGATCACAGCCAAACTTCTTCCCCAACGAGCATCGTACCTTGAGTGAGTCATGGCGCATCCGCAGCACCAGCCGTGCCTCCGGATAGTACTGATGGATCTTCTCCAGCTCCACCGCACCATCGAACGTCATGACGGACACCTGTTTCGAGCGTGCGTACAACAACGATGGTACCGATTTGGCCGGCTGCGCAAAGATAATGTTCTCCGGCTTCACACCATATCCGAGTATCCGCTCCATCTCACCCTTGGATGCACAGTCAAAGCCCGTCCCGAGCGTCATCAGCGTCTGCAGGATGCGTGGATCATCGTTACACTTGACCGCGTAGTACGGCTTCACGCGTGGCATCTTCGCGCACCAACCGTAATGCTTGCGGACCACATCGTCCAAATCGAGCACATGGAGTGGATCTTCATGTGGGCCCATTCGCACAATATCCTGGATAACGTCACCGATGGACATTTCATCACTGATGAGCGTCAGATCGGACGGGCACTCTAGCACACTCATTTTTGGTTCCCTTCTTGGTGGTTTTTTGCAAATACCTGCTCCTTGCTGGGGGTCCTGGTGCTACCGAATTTTTACCGCCTTGGTGTTCCGATACGATATCTCTACCAGCCTGCACGGACTGGTAAGCAGTGAGTACGGTTGAATGCGAGATTGAAGCTACACGCTGATGCTGTCTGCACGACACTGATAAACCGGATTGTTTGGTAAAGGGTTCTTATACCCCGGTCCACTCGTAATTGCGCGCGCGCGCACACACCATGTGCAGTGCGCGCCCTGTGGATTGTGATGATTGATTCTCTTGCACTCCACCGTACCGTGATGCCGTCCAATCGATCATGATACTGTCCAATCGGAGCAGCTGATGCTCATCATGCGCTTTTCGTGCCCGTTTGGAATTTCAACACTCGCTGATGATCGTCACCCGAGCCCACCACACTTTCTCCTTCGGTTTATTTGCGTATCAGAAATATTTCGTCCACCGTACAAGTGCAAAGGTCTGCGTAAGTAAGATGTGTGGTAAGGGTTACTATTGTTGGTGCCGTTGTTGCTAAATCTCGCCCCTGATTGCATCTGCTTATCGCTTCTAGAACAGTGACATATTTCCTCCAACTTCAAGAGCATTGGAGCTGAGCGCACTTTTTCGCACAATGTACGATGATGCGTTGGGCTGTGGGAAGGGTGGGTGGGTGTGTTGCTGAAGTGGTTATTTTCTTCCTTCACAAGCAAAACAATGCGTCCCACGATAAGGTCGGCCCTGGGACGAAATTATCTTCCTTCTCACACCCAATTCTCTCACATCATCATCGTCACTATCAGTCAGCATCTTATTTTTGGGTGGTATGGGGAGCTTTGCATTATTCCGGGAATGATAAGTGAACTTTCCCGGATCTGCACACGCTCTGCTAATATGGCACTGCTGGTTTCGGTACAGTTCAAATGGAGTCGCCCAGTCCATCACACCGCTGCTGGAAGAGGAATGTCATTACATGACCGATCACTACTTTGGTTGCCGGGTGTTACACCCTCGTTCGTCAGCTTCCCCGAACTATTGGACTTTACTTCATCGAAACTGATAGCAGAAGCCGAGATACGGGGTAATTTCTTCTGGAATAGGAAATAAATTTTCAAAGGCATTAAAACACTTGATAACATTTATCATCGGTGCGTTCGGTGTGTGATGGATTGTTGCTCGATCTCGAATGCAAACATTGACAGCGATTTGTTTTTTGTTTAGAGTCGGAAACCGTTTTCGAAGCGTTATTGATTGGAAGAAAGTTATCACATAGATCGAGAGCACACAAAAAAACATCTTCTCAAAATAAGTTATTTTTTTCATCATTAATTGACAGAATTTAAAAGACAGAATTTCAAACATGCAGAATCACATTTTAAAAAAACAAGCAAAACGTATTGGAAAATAAATCAAACATAGTCAAAATATTTTGTTAATTAATAGCAAAATAAACAAATGAAACATTTGTTTTATTAAAATATAAAGTACAAAGAATTTTAACCATTTCCACCGCACGCAAAGGTAAAAAACAAATCAATCTTTTATTTTTAAATCTTAATAGAACTGTCGAACCATGTGTATAATATCCTACATAAAATCAAACATTTAATTTAAGTTTAAATTTAACGAAATGAAGTGACTTATTAATTGAAGAGTGTTTGGTACGTACGTTAGTAAGAGCATTTCATGACTGTAACATAAAATCCCTTGTTTTAATTACTTTACTGCGCAATATATTGTTACTCAACAAACTGATAAAATTTCAAATTTAATTTTAATTATTATGTGACCAAACAGGTAGCGTAACTCCCTAGGCATGATCCTAGTTTTGAACCATTGCAATATCACATTACGCCTGCGTGTATGCAATAAGCTTTACACCACTCAATAGAGCGGGATGATTTTTCGTATCGATCCGCACACATCCAACCCATCGACATACTATCTTGTCGACAGTTATATGTAAGCATATGAAGCTACCATGGCACTATTGCCATTACATACAGTTTTATTTCTAACATCGAACCACTTGTTTTAGAAATCAATCATGTGACCTTCTGTCGTACGAGGAACTAATGCTCGTATAGTCAATGAATGACCATCGTTAGACCATACTGAAAACCAGTGATTCAAGTAGTGTGGCTCACACATCAAGTGTACCCGTCTCCACCCTACCCCCTCCCCCCCCCCACCCGGTACGTGCGACATCTTCGCATAGTAGCAGATAACCCCCAAGACTTACCGTCGCCCCCGTCAACCCGAGCTTTCCCGAGCGTGAATGGGATTTTCTACCGGATGTTTGTTACCACCAGACGCTGAATGTTTCCAGACTGAATCCCTGCCACACGGTAGACGCTAAAACCGGCCCACTAAAATACCTGACGTAATCCGGTGTAAGCACTCCTGCACCACGACGATAAAGACTCAGCTCGAGGCGATCCCATCGAGTGGCCGCGTCATGTCGCTGCCGTGAAGTACTTGTCGTGTGATTTACTATAACAAATCATTTTTCCACCAAGCCGCGATGCTGATGCCATGGTTTGCAGATAGCTCCTTGCACCAGCAGCTGCCCGGTTATCGCTGTGTCGGAGCGTGTGCATCGACGTAGCAAAAAGCGCTGACTAATGCGGCAAGGCATCCACATGCGGCGAGCCTTCCCCATTTTCGTGATCGCCGTGTGACCGCATGGAACGTTCGGGGTCCCTTTTTTACGGTTTCGATTTCGGGCTGTTCGATGATTGCAGCATCTTCTTTAACAATTGCGTTAGCAAGCGGAAACAGGCCATATTTCGATCATGTGCTTGGCAAGTGTGGAAATCTTGAGGAATGAAAACACATTCCTGTTGACAACAGAGCGCTAGAAAACCGGGGTAGTTTAGTTGTTTAGTCTTTCTGGTTTTTTTCCCGGACAAGGTTAAGGCGAGGAATCTGTAATGTACCTGCTGCAATCGAAATCATTCATCTTCCCTCCCCCCTTCCCCCTCCCCCCACCTTGCCTAGTCCCGAACGCACTATGTTTATAAGCAATGTAATCAGCGGGTAGGCACCATGAACCAGGAGGCTGGACAGATATAACCATTATGATTAGATTATGTATCGCACTAAAATTAGATCGTTTCATCATGGAAACATTTCGGCACGTTTCCTAAACAAAGACAGTACAATGGCGACTCGTCAGTAGGCTATGAGTGGTTTGCTTTGCTGAAGCAGTGTTTATGTACATCATTTATCTAGCAGTACTGGGATATGGTTCTATATTCCATTCTATTCTTCTTGCTATTTATATTTCAATCAACGCATAAATCATCTTAGTTGATCTCATATTTAATCACAATGCATATAGTAATCCTTTGATCAGTAATTATCATATCGTTTTCTATAGTTTTAGCTAACGATTTAGGTGAAAACTTATACATTAGGAATTCAACAAGCTTTTCCGTATAGTTGCAGCGTTTCTCATGTTTTTAATAATTTTTTCTTTGCATTTTGGACAGATTTCTTATTACTTGTTTGTCTTATGAATACTTTTATTTTTTTATTTATTACCTGTTTATGTTATGAACACTTTATCTTATTCTAAAGTTTTTCATATTGTCTCGGTGTTTTTTTTTTTATTATCTCATTTGATTGATCATTAATCCTGTACACTTTTTACGCCAAACAAAATCTATCGACCTTGAATCAATCCTCATCAACAGAACATTCTCCAAGAATGTCATCCATCCTTTTACCAATCTTCCGTTAAGCTTATGTTGTTTAAAGCATTTTTTCCCCACCTTTATCGTTACATTATGTAAAACATAATTATTTATTATTTTATTTATACATTTAGTAATACATTTATAGTCCAACGCATGCAGTTTGGACTTGAAGTATTGATCTGTAGTTTACAAGGCCGACCACTTGGGTAGAGACAATGTGTAAAGGAATCGAATTGCTTCTATGAACTTCGGTGTAGGAATGTTAACCCTTATAACTGAAACATAGCAGTTAATGTGGATAAGATAAGAAATTTAATCACCGGTGTGGAACATTGTAAACAACATGGAACAACAAGTATTACACGTATTCAAACAACTTGTTGACTGTTATGCTTCTTTGGTAAACAAATAATCGTAAAGAAAATAGAACGTATTTGTTTTTTTTATTAAAGAGCATAATGAAAACATATTAAAGTATTCTAATCCGTACATAGAAACACACATTATGTTTTTGTATGCGGCTCAATACGCTAACAAATGCATTTCAAACTGATTGGAAATAAGCATTATAACTTCAACATAGCCGCAAATGTGACAGCGCTGCACACGCACGGGTTAAGCCGAGATTGGGACTTTGCCAGATCGCTAGCAGCCTTCGCCAACACGTTGGGCTCGGTACGGCAGGGCCACCGAGCCTTACCAGAGCGGGCTGTGTATCAGCTGGTCCCCGGAGCATAAGCACGCGCATAATGTAAACAAAACAGCCAATCCGCTTCGATCTTGCACTCTGTAAAACCGGCCGTAGAAGCGGGAGGCAGCAGTAGGTAGGAGAAAGAGCACACGTGCTTTTTTGTTTGTGAGTCCTCGTTTCTAGGTAGCGCGGGAGCGCGCGCTTGCGCTCTCTCTCTCTCTCTCTCTCTCTCTCTCTCTCTCTTTCGTTCTTTCCTTCGCTTTCGAGCAGAGCGATTTGAATTTCTCTCTCGAGCTACATTCTCGCTACCTCTTCCTCTTTCTCACGTTTTGCAGTGAGAGTGAGTGAGCGCTTTTCGGTACATTTGCCTTGTATCATGCATGAGATATGGCGGTAGCAAAAGCGGCACATCGTTCCACC
>KB685302.1:0-15534 GCA_000349165.1 Anopheles christyi
CAAATGCTTGATTAATAGCTAAAGGCAAACTGCTGAACCAGTTCGTGACGGAACCATTCTTCTATTGAACAGAGAAAGAGACTTTAAGAGAGAAAGAGACGTAAAGAGAGAGAGAGAGAGAGAGAGAGAAAGAGAGAGAGAGAGACAAAAAATATTTGAGAAGAATAAATTGGGAAGCTTAAATGATAATATTCTAAATATGAATTCATTTTTCGAAAGCTTTATTTAAACTGAACCTTCTTCTTCAATTCGTTTATTCTTTAAAAGGGCCATAAAAATATCGTTATGGTTTAAATATCACGGATAGTCAATCATAAACATTGCTTTGTTATAGCGTTTTAATAAGCCATAAAGATGGCTTGTGATAGTTTTTCGGTTCGAATGTCCGATTCGGTTTCATAATACCATATTTTATTGCTAATATTCAAAAGACATCATTTGGGTCGCGTGCGCCAGATATGAAGAAGAAATTTGATGCTACACCAAATTTACGACCACGGATGCAAAAAAACAAAATATGTATTGAAAGGTGAAAATGACGGTAACAAATAGTTTACAAATATGAGCTTTTAAACATACAAGAAAAAGGAAAACTAAATGTTTTTTTAAATGCTTGGAATGCTTGTTTTTAGAAAACTACAGATCTTACATAGGTGAACATAGTAAAACGGTTAAACGGCGGACTAAATAAATTTTTGAGCGAGCTTTAACATAAACCTAACGCAGGCCAGCGAAACTAATAAATCACTTGGAAATAGATTCATTTGGACCACACGGAATGCCTGAATTAAGTCCTCCCAGCTGGTCATTTCCAATTTAACTGCTCTTTCCATAGATTTCCAGGCTGGCAGAAGCTCGAGTGAGAAAACATTTATCAAATCCGTTGGAATAGTTTAAAGTGCAACGGAGCAGCAGGAAAAAAAAACAACGTGTTCCATACTTTTCTAATCAATACCGAGCGGGCACGCGCCTTTGTGTGTGAGTATGCCGCGACACGTTTGTGGTACCAGCGCGTGTCTTCGGTCATAAATAAATGACAAATTTCTTGCAGCAACCGGCAGCGTGTGTTATGGGTGGCATAAGCGAACCACCAGCGAAGCTAAAGTCAAACCGGTCGACCTATCGCTACGAAAGACTTCAATGCGTAGCTTCGGCAGCAAGCAGGAAACCTTATTTTCTACTTGAAATGGAACGAACACGCATTTCGAGGAATGAATTGGTTCTGAAATTAAAAAAAAACGTACCAGCAAAAGGTTAATTTTTTTCTTTCTTTCTTACAAAAGATGCAGGGACTAATGGAAGCGTTTTGATGTGAGATGGCAGTTTAGCAGCAACCGTTTATGACAAAACGGATATAACCGCAGCTCGATTGGTTTTATATATTTGATTGGCTTTTTTACCGCGATGGCAAATGATTCATCGATCACCGTCAGCTCACCCGTCCCGTGGCCAGCTTCCGAACGATTATGCTCAGTGGTTTTGATTTAGATTTGAGGCGTGACCGCCCATGCTCTACCGAGCGGAATCGAGTCACCCCACCCAGTGGGACCGTTAATCGGGCCGGGCAGTCGATTGATCGGATCAATTGAATGCCATCGAGCATATTTGACCGACCATTGGTTTTGGGTGGCGTATTCTTGTTTTATTTTCCGTTAAACGCTCACCTCTCTCTCCCCACTGCCCACCTTTTCTGACACTGCACTTTTGCTTAGTTTCGTGGTTCCGTTTCTTTTCCGATAGTCTGAACGGTCATTGATCGACCCGGTCATTGAGATAATCTTGCGCTTTACGATTGCGTGTCCCAACGTCAAGATGTTGACCACTTTGCGTAGCTTTCTTCTCGTGGGAGGCGATTTTAAATGTTTCCAAATCGGTCCATGTGAGTGTGTGTATGTGTTTCCTGTGGTATTTTCATTTCCATTTCATCCCGATTGAATCACCCAAGGCCAATGTTGTGGTGCGAGTGCGTGTTCCAAGCCCATGATTTTTGAGTGAACTTTTCGATTTCCTCCCAATGGAATGCAAGAAGAGCAGAGCGCCTTCGCTGTCGTGAGCTTTGCAAGTGAAGCAAGTTCTGGAGACCGTGTAGACACAAGGTTAATTAGCTGCTTGGTTAAAATTTGGGACGAGTTTTAATCTGCAACACTGTAACCGAAACACGGGACAGAAGTAATCAGAAGGTCCACCATTTGCTGTTCAAAGTGTTGTAATTATCTGTAAAATTACTGTTAATTTAACAAATTGGGTGGTCGGGTCGTTTGCATGCATTGCAAGCAGGATGCGCAGGCTGTACAGGAAGCTCATCGTTCGATGATGAGTATGCAAGCGATTGAGGATAGGATGGGCAAATAAATTACCTTTGTAATGAGCGATTCTTAAATTAGTTTCGGTAATGGAAAATCATCTAAGTGATTTTTTATGCATCATGCCCCTGACCTTTTTTTATCTAAATTAGTTGCAAATTATTTTAGAATCTGCGTTGAAATCTGATGCAAGAAAAACTTGAAGCAAACGAATCGATTTGAATTGTTTTTATCGTTCTTTTTTTCAACACATTATGGCTACTTGTTTGTGTTTGCTGCTCCAAAGACACTTGTCTTGTGCGGAAGCCTTCGGTTACCATTAACTATTAAGCGGTTTGTTTTTTGTTTTGTTTTTTATTGAAACAACCACTAAAGAAGTTATAACAGAAGGCAAATCATAAACAACGCTGGCGCTGCGTGTATGTAAATGAGTTCTGTTAATCGTGATTGCTTCCAGCAATCGTGTCACTAGACATGATCACCATCGCTGTACATGCGGTAGTATGTCGAACGCAGTGTGGTACGTTTTCATTCTCATTCAACATTAGCTAAAGGAAGGAGTTGGGGACGAACACTAGTGGGTAATTTACGACAAATGTGATGCTGATCATGGTTAAACGTAGGTCTTTAACGAAGCTTAACATACGCTAATTGATGTTGCTTGAGGGTAACATTGAGTTATAATAGAAAATGTTTGTAGAAAAATAGGTTAATGTTCAATTTTTTAAACAAATACGTTTGAAGAAACAAACAGTTTCGACGACACAATAAAAGTTTCAGATTTGATACAATGTTTTTTTCCCCCTAATGTAATCTTAATGAAAGCTGGACGTAAACAAACGATAGCTACCCTCATTTTAGCGAAGCTTGTTAACAATTTCCAAATGGAAGTCGTGACTGTGAATTAGTTTCAATTGCACTTTACCTGAGCACTCTGCCAATAATACTGACGGCATCAGGCTTGCGCATCGGTCCTCTTCAGATTAAAGGGCCATATCACTCCAGGTTAGCAGGGCTCGATTTCGGTTCGAATGTATTTTTCTTCGCGACGTTAAGTGTCTCGGGCTTGAGTTGTCGGAGCGTTCGATTCTGTTCACGATCAATTGATCATAGACCTTACTGTTAGTGGAGAGTAATTGATGATGAACGGGAAAATAAAGGTCAAATTGAATTAGAGAAAAAAAGTGGCGCCCAACTAGGTTCTCAGATTATATCGGGCGCAGCTACAATGCGCAAGGGTTGATTTTTCTTGCATCTCGTTAAGCATCTACTTTGAGATGAATGAAATTGATGCCGATCAACAGCTTCACTCCAAAGGGCTCTTGATCTTGATCAGAATCATCCCAATGACAAACTCATTTCGAGGTAAAATTGGTAGTTAAGATACCACCAAGAAGAAGTCATGAGTTTTTGGCTTTTACAATAGTTTAACAATCAAAGAAGTTATGTTATTTATTATTATTTCAGATCTTTCATTTACGTCCCTTTAAATGCTCTAACATTTCGATCAATAAATGGAATCGAACTGAATTCACATAACATTCCATCAATGCTATGAATTTGAATATAGATCATTAACAACACACGAAATTATTTGTTTTCTCCTTTCCCATACTACCACCAAACAAGTGATGCACTATCTATGGGAATTTCGGGAAATAGCTATGCATTGTTCAAGCAGTAAGAAAAGGCAGTGATTTATTTGCACCACGCTAGTGATTCCCACCCCATTATTATGCGCACCACATGCAAACAGAGCGCATATTCTTCTGGGCGACGAAATATGATTCAAACCATCATATGATGTATGCCTTTCGTGCAGGGGTTTTTCTTTGTAAATCCATTTGATTGGGCGTGAGCATAATTCATCATGAATGATGTCCCGTGCGGTTGGCATTGTGTGAGCTCTTATGTTTCATTGGAATTTGTAGAGGAGCTGTATGAGAATTCCATTTGAATGGGCAATTATATTCACCATGGCTTCAGTATATTGAACTTTTTTTATTCGTTTATTTGGCACTGATAGATTACACCGATCCGTACAAATTTCAATCGAGCTCTAAACGTATCAACATATTTTCTTATTCCCTCAAATCTTTGCATTCGAAGAGAAGACCTAAAGAAGACCCGAGTGCTACACACGATCAATTAAGCGCAAATGGGTTTTTTGCGCATTCGCATCGTTATAAAATTGTCATTAAATTAGCACCATTATTTGTGCAACGCCGACCTACAACCATAAAAAGTGGGTTTTTGGGGAGAAAAACAAACGAAAGTGATTCCCATACACCTACTAGCAAAAGAATTAGAAGCACCGTAGGACGATTTTACGTCACTCATCTGTGGAATGTGCAGAAAACGGGAAAGTCGCGAAAAGGAGCGTGAAATCCGGTAAGCAACACTTAATGGTAGCCTAATGACTGTTAATTGTGCTTTCATGTTTGGCCACAGTTACAGGCTAGTAAAAAGTGCTTCCATCTACATCCAATGTAGCGTCTCTCTCTCTCTCTCTCTCTCTCTCTCTCTCTCTCTCTGTGTTTGCAGTTCATGGATGATCACGTTTAAAGTGCGTGTTCGTTTCGAGTTTCTGTCTACCTGGGGCATGTGAAGGAAAATGCAAAAAATCAAAACATTGTTGCATTACCACCCATCGTCTGGGTTGGGTTTGATGCTTCGAGGTAAAGCATATTTATGCGACAAGTGCATGTTTCAGCGTCATTTGCTTCAGATACGAAAGGGGAGTGCACTGTTCCATTTCTTCCAGCACATTATCAAAATCTGCGCTATGCGGCAACGGTTTAAAAAAACAAACATTGATAAAAGCGTTTAACTTTAGTGCAATCGATGACCTTGCAACTGCTAAATTGCAGCCCCGCCAGGGGTCAGAAGCGATTTTGCCTTCGTGCTATCACGATCGCCATGAGTTGGCTCTTGTCACGAAAGGGCACACATTGGGCTGACGTGTATGAGATGAGACAAATAATACACCACGTTGGCACACAAGCGGGCACGATCGATCGGATTGCTGTTGGTTTGAATATTAAGACATGAAGAGGCAGTGGCACTGGAACTGAAGGATCCCATCCAGAGAGTGGTGATTAAAACTGGCCAACGATTGCCCCGCTATTGACATTGTAGGTTATTAAGAAATTAAAGCTTGCTGGTGTAAATGATAAATACTCTTTTAACATGTATTTTGATAAGACCTTCAATCGATTGAACGTTTAAAGGAGTTTCGAAATTATTTATTTGAACATTTAATTTTATACAACCAATAAATGTAAATCATTTTTTAAAATTAAGTACACAAGCCTTATTGAAACATTTAAAGCCCCGTCGGTCCAGTCTTTCCCTATAAAGATGCATAAATATGCATAAAAAACATTGGTTGTAGATAATTATTGCGCACATAAACCCATGCACAATTGTATTTGTTTCTCGCTACCGCTTTTTGTTTAGTTGAAGCGAACAATTACGCTGTTTCTAATTTATGATCATTATTATACTGCAAACTGTCTCCTGTCAAATGGTAGTCAACGATTTCCTACCCTTCCGATTAGAGAAACTATTCTTCTACGGTAAGTTGTTTCTTTCATCACATTCTTTTCACAGCCGCTCACTGAGCTGCAGTCCATCTCTAATTCCCACGGTCAACCAAGCCAACAATAAGGGACATGCAAAAACAGTTTCCTCATTTTTTCACGAAACAATAGTTACATTCGACAGTCATAATGTGAGGTTAAAGGCGTGTGCTTTGTATTTTGAAGGATAAGCAAAACCGTACGAAGCCTGCAGTTGCTACAGTCGTGCCTTGCCCAGTTGCAGTGTTTCATTCGCCCTACGGTGCAGCTTCAACCCCATCAGCCCCTCGTTGCGATCTGCCCGGAAGGCAACAAGCAAGCGTATAATAAAGCTCATCTTCAGGCACTCTCTTTGCTAACTCTTCCCTGGGTGCACAGTGGCCCGTCAGACATTGCACCGAATGAAGACGGTAATTTGCATCTCAACGCTTCGGCCACTGTTCAAACAAATTTTGCTTAAATGATGGTGCGAATGGTGCAGCGGTACGAAAATGAGCACGTCCGGGAGGTTACGTGGTCCTTTTTTCCTTCTCTCTCTCTCTCGAAGAAAGTGCACGATACCGAGCGATGGAGTCTATCCATAATTAGACGTTCAAGCAGTGGAAAATCCAATTGACATGTGTCATTTGCATTCAGGCTGGGTGTACTTTAGTGCAGATGCATCAAGTTTTTTGCTCATCGCAAGGATCGTCCCGACCAGTCCCGCGGTGAAATGTCTAGTTTCTGGTGGGTAGTGTTTTATGATGTGTTTCGATTTCGATTTCGAATTACGCGATGATTGCACAATTTTCACGCTTTAATCGTTGTGTATGTTGATGGCAAGTCAAACGTAGCTGTGGTCAAACATTACCCGACTAGAGATGTAATTATTCACGAGCCTTGAAGATAGCATGCCAACGACCAACAATTTAGTTGGTAAATTGATGATAAAACAATTCAAGCATAATGATAGTTTAACAATGAACGATTTGCGAAAGCACCTCAAGTAGTAGTACACAGTTTACACAAAACCGTTGCTGTTCCGTTTGCTTTTAAGTGGTTTTGTGTATAGCGAATGATACGAATTTTCGGAACCAATAAAACAAACCAAACCAAACATCAGCCGATGCAATGCTGGCTTACTCATTAAAACACATACACACACTCTCGATTGCCTTTCACCAGCCGCAGGTCTGCGCTGTCTGATAGCAATCAAATTAAAACGATGTAATGAACCGAAGACGAACCTTTTTGGAAGTATCACTTTCGGCAGCTGAACACTGAAGCAAGACGTATCACCTAAGCATATCTTCACCTCTTCGAAACGTGACAACTAACGGCTTCAGTCAAATGTCATGTTATCTGTCGGCACAAGCCGTTGGCACATAAATGGCTAATTAGTAGAGGCGACCCAACGCTGGTGCTGATCATCTGTCGTTTCTGGTGAGGTTTATGTAAATGTCGCAAAACGTGTGAGATCGGAGTAGAAAACATGTTCCTCCATCACATGACCTCATAAACCGTTTTCGGGGGAGAGGACGTTTTATGATCGGCGACAAATGCCGCGAAAACTCGGGTGCTAGATTTGGTTTGCTTAAAATTTGGCCAGGAGGAAATTTGGCTGGCCAAGGGAGGAATAACACCGCTCCATCTGTATTCCTTTTTCCTATGAGCTTTGCAAACGCATTGCCTTTTTAAAACGCCTTTTGCACTTGAAAGCTTTTGCAACATTTGTCACCCAATCTGTCGCATTCTGCAGTCGGCACTAATCCTTTTAAAATGCTTACCGTAACGGACGTACATACCGTTGGTGTGCGAAGCCAGCACCGTTTGTTTGTTGTTTTTTTTTCATTCAAATGGCTCTACCTTTTTGCACCGGTTTGCGGTGATTTAAATTCAATTAAAGCTCCCGCTTTTGAAAACAATTTTCCACCGGCTGTCCCGTTGCTGTTTTTGCGCGTGTCGGTAGAAAAGGCTGGCTGGACATCGTGTCCATTTGTGGGGCCACCCGTTGAAACTTCCGTAATTACTCATGGAGTTCGATCGGTCGTCGTCGCACCACTAGGCGGGATCGCGCAATGCCCCCTGGGAGTGTCCCACCGGCCAGGTACGCAACGGACCACGAAATATAGATGTGTTCCCTCGGGGAAGGGTCTGGGAGGACTGTTCGCTGAAACAGAGCGAGCAAACTTGTCCCAAAACTGCGAATGCTGCCTTGGGATGGGAGAAAACGCAGCAGCAGCAGCGACAGGCAGGCAGTAAACTACGATTGTTTATTCATCAACCACGCTGAGGAGAGCTAGCCCTGTTACCGAGGGCAACCGTTTGGGGTGGGAATGGAAAGCGGTAAATTGAAAACTCTAATTATAGCGTTGCAATAAAATATTCAATTAAAAGCGATCGGTGGACTGCCCCGTTTGTGTTGTTTTGCTCCAGTTTGGGCGGGCAAATACTCCAGGGAGGCGGGCGTTGATGGAAGTGTAGCAAAGTGAGCAAGTAGTTTGCAAACATTCCTGCAGTTTATTTTCTTATAGAGAGCACCGCACCGCAAATCCAGTAGTCAGTAGAAATAGTAGAAGTAGTACAGTGGAAAAAGAAGTCACCGCTAGGGGAGTGTAAGTGATAGGGCACATTTTGTTCCAATAAGCACATAGTTTATAGAGGTGATCGAGAATGGTTAGCAAAAGATAAGCTATGTGACTTTAAAAAAAAAATCGCTCTGATTACGCTACTGTTTTTATGTACCTGTTAGAAATCGAACCACTAGACACAAGCTCATTCCAGCCACTCTAACATCACACCCATTCCTCTAGGGTGTTGAGACCCCACCCGATACAACACTATACGTAGAGCAGCGTGTGGCCGTATTTCATCAACAATATTGTTTTCCTTTGCTTGGTTGATGGTTTTACCGAGCACTCGGATGCGTTCCAGTCTCCAGAAGCACTGGCGCAATACTAATTGGTGCCGGTGCATGAAGATTGTTTCACCTGCGTGGCCGCAAGGGGGTGTGAAATAATTAGAAACAGTTTAAACGGCCAATCGAGTTCGATAAACATGAAGCTAATTAATTGTGGTAACGACCTCACGGATGGACAATAAATGCTACAAAGTGTGACGACCATGCTTCCGATCTTAATGTGTATGTGTGTATTTTTAATGCACGCAACTATCGCTGATGGTTGTCAGCTAGATAGCTGGGCAAGCTTGTTTGATGGACAATTTAGATTGTTTTAATGCGTGGTATACAAATATTTAAATGATGGTGTACTGAACATACGAATTCACATTTTATATCAATTTCGTTGACTGCAAATCAAGAGAGTTGTATGAACAGAAAGACAATTTTTTTGTAAATATATTTAAATAGCAAATGGTAAGTATTTTAAGCGATTCGCTTCCTTTTTACATGTTTGACATACATTTCCAGTTCCTTATCAAATGATTTGCCTTAAACAATATTTGGCACTGTATTTTTCATTTTTTAATGATTTTCGCAACATTCTGTGTTATAGAAAAACAAGATGAAGCAATTCCCACCTTCTCACATTCTTTCCCATACACAACACCGTTCGTTGTCACAGTATCAAGATTGAAACGAAGGTAGCTCAAAAAGGCGATCGGAGAGGAATTTCTATCCGTCCCGTCTCAGCTGATAGGTTGCTTCCGCTACGTATTTGTCCAGCATAGATCGCCTTGTATCGTGTCAATCGTTCCTGCATTCTCCGACTTTGATTTATCATAGTCTCCAATTCAACCGATGTCAGATGCTAGACACGAAGCTTCTCCTTTATTTTCTTTCCCTTTTTTTTGTTACGGTTGCTACGATGCCACTTGATTTCCTTTACCATCGATGAATGTTAACGGGCCCGCGGTGTTTAGGGTCCCATTGCAACAGTTTCTACGGCAGCTCAAAGTACGGGCGGAAACGAAGCAACTGAGGGTGTGCTCATCGACGCCTCTTTGAAGTGTTAATTTCTAGCGATGAATTGACGTCTGTGTGTGCTTGCCTGTCCGCTCCATCCGCCTTGTCGTATGCTAATTGAATTTCTTTATTTTCCTGCATCATCGTCCACCGTCAGTACGGTGCTGCAGTTATCTCACTGCCGTGGTTAGAGCTGACCAGAGTGGAAGCCAGAGGTCTGATTTGTTGCGCGCTTGTCACTCGCACTGTGGTACGGGAAGGTTTACGCGAATGGACCGGCACGCGCGATGGCATCCGTGACAAAAATCTCTTTTTTCTTGACATCACTAAAAGAAAAAAGGGATAGGTGCGGTTGGGTTTTGAGCGAGGTGTAGCATGGAAAGATGCGATAAAAATACTGAAATAACCTAGCACAAACGACGATATTTGTGCAGAGGTGTGGTTTGGTAAAATAAATGTTTTTATTGTGTTTTTTTAAAGGTAATTTAATTTTATTAATTTCAGCCTTAATAATGAAGGGCTTATTTCAAGGAATGTTGCTCACTGTTTCAACGCATTTCATTTGTATTTCATAGCAGCAATCAAACGTTTTTTTCCACCTTTTACAGGGATGTTGCAAAAGGTTTGCAAATAGTGACCCTGTAGCCTGCACCACTTGTAGCAGAATACTGTAAACAACCCTCAAAACCAGATGAACAACTGTCGCGACAATCCGCGAATACCGCGAACCGACTGTAACCTTGGTCGGAATGTTTGCATGAGATGTGTTTGCTCCATCAGCTGTCACGTCACCCGGTTGGTGCCCATTTTCACACGATCCACCCCGGGGGCAAATAAGGCTACCTACGATAGACTGAGAGCTGGCAAACGCAGCAGGCCCACTGATTGCACCAATAGTTGATGGTGTCAATCGATCTCGATTCCGATTCCGATTGGTTCCAGTAGCTAGCAGTAGAACGATCACTCCCCCCTCCCCCCAAATTGATGATGATGATGTTGATGATTTCCCGCAGCGACACAGAGCTGCTGTTTCATGAGAGTTCACGGAGATACACAAGCAAGAACGAACCAACGGACGCATCATTTATCATCCGCTGTTTTTGGAGGCTTGGCCTCTAAAGTTATGATTGATACTGGTATGTGATACACTCCACCCTCCCTTGTATGGGTTTTGAGGGTGTTACGCAGCACGACCGACCCTTTAGGACGCCACGTTTGTACGCCACGAAAGCGTTGTGTGCTTTCCGTACATGTTTTGCCCCATCGCCAAACTCTATCGGTGGGAATCAGCACACTTGCCCCTGTGAATAGGGAAAACCCTCACTTTTTTGTTGTTGTTGTCATATCTTGTCAAGCCGGTGGTCAGGCACCGAACTGCCTGATAGTGTAATAATTTTCCCATAAATTTGCGCTCCCGATCCGAAATAAGGCAAACTAACTACCACCGCTAATGTAACGCTTCGCCACGTTTTCGGACGGGCGTTTTTGGGACGGGCCGGAGCTGGCCCAGGCCGTTGGGTAGTCCACCATCCGCGGGCGCAGTCTCACCACTTACGTTGGTCCGGATTGGAAAATTCGCCTTAATTAAAGTCAATTTAACTGGTTTCCTTATACAGATTTGAATCCCCGCCACACGTGTCACCGAAGCCGGGGAGAGCGGGCGCACGCGCGCGCCCGCTGGTCGTCTTTGAAGGATTTGAAAAGTGGCAGCGAAAGCAAACTGCGACTGTCGATGGCTGTCCGAACAGGGTACGGATTTTGTCATGTTCCGATTTGACCGGCATTAGAGTATTCTCTATCTGTCTCTCTCTTTCACCCTTTTCGCTTTCGTCTGGTAATGAACCGGTGTGGGGCGATTGCACCAGTTTCGATTGCGGACCGCTCCACTTGTTCGCGATGTTGTCAGATTGTGACGCTGTCTCTTAAAGGGTTTGGAGAGGTTTCTGCTTGCTCACTGGTGAACAGGTGAATAACGTTTTACGGTTTTGCTATGTTTGATTTCGCGAGGAAGGCAGGAGGTGTGTACCGAGCCGACAAAAAGGTCGGTATGGAAGGGTGGCACCGCCGCTAGTGACTAGTTCTACACCCATCAGCGGCATTGGCAAGGTAACTCAAGGCTGTTTGAACTGCCCACTGCCCATTCTCGGCAAGGGTGCCATGGGTTGATTGAGAAAACTTTCGACCATGCTGGTAGAGTAGCGATAAAGCGATACGCAGCACAGGATTGAGTGAAGTGCACAAACATTTGCTTAAACGTTAATGTACGAGATAAGTGATGGGAATAATGGTAGCATGAGTGAGGTGTGCGTAGTAAAAAAAATCTAGAAATCTGATCACATTCTAATTTTTTTCCATATTAAATTATGATTTCGCATGGAATAGGAACAGAAGATTTTAATATACCGAAACCAACGTATATTGTTGTAATAGATCACTATTAGTTGCATATTACTCGAAGTTAAACATTTTAAATTACCTAAGTTCAATCAGTTAAACATTAAGCCCAATAAAACTTGCCATTTTTCACAACCTAAATGCGTACGTCGTTCTATAAGCCTCTCCGGAATCTTGGCATCGGTAATGGTATCAAGTGTCCGCAATGATGCGAACAGCTCGTCCAAACTGGAATGGAAAACGCATGGAAATTGACATTAAGAAGAATAAATGAATAATAATCCTCACGCTTTCGTCTCAATTTTGCGTAGGATGCTTTCATCCTCGTACCTTTCATTGGACGGATAATTTTAAAGACAGAGTTTCCTGAACATGTTTCTAGCACCTTCTGCCCCTTTTGCTCAAACCCGGATAATTGAGTCGTTCAACAATTCTTATGGTTTTATACACGGTAAGCTGCTCTAATGTGGTTCGATTTGGTTCAAAATCGATACTTTTTTGTATAAATCATTCGTTTGCCATACACTTTTCGCTACATTGTAAGCGTCTTAAGTCAAGCGTAATGTAAGGTTTCACTAAGTAGATTTACTCACGAGCAAATAAATCTCACAGCACAGAGCTTATGCAGTCGGTCGGTCGGCCGAGCATGAAACTGCTTAAAAAAGAAAGATCGATTGTGTATGATACTGGTCCCATAATCACACTTCAATTACATCTGGATACGGTTTTGCCCATCCGGCTGCTTCGGGCTTTGCGAAAGCAATGTCAGATTGCAGCGTAGGTTTTGCACTTGCCGGTGAATGGCAGTAATTCCAGCGTCACGAAGGTAATCATACCACCGGGGGCGAAAATATTTAGCACTTGTTTCCCGGGCCGTATACCATGATTATGGTGTGCAATTTTGGGTGAATGTGTAAGTTCAGGAATTTATCCGGTGGCATTGTTGCGGTTGCCGAAGGATTCCACAGGATGTTGAAACATGTCAGCTATATTTCGGGGTAGGGAAACAAAACTTTTTGCCTTAAGGTAAGCGTTGCTGGAAAGAAGCATTTCAGAGTTTTATTGCTCAAAGTGTGTTAAACGTAAGTTTGATGTATTTTTATGCTTACAAACATAATTCAAAACTTATGTACTTAACAAGTGCATCCTTAACAGGTGTAATAAAATGTTTGTAGTTGAGTGAATGTAGCTTAAATTAAACCAAATCAACTGATAACACCAGCTACACAGTACCACCAAGGTAGCGCAAAGGGTTCGAATTAGCAAAGTAAACATACTAAATGATGGTGGTAACAACAGAACATATCGTTACCACTGACCAAATAAATGGATGCCTTCAGTCCCTCAATCTATGCAAACCTTTCTCATTATCAACCTGTCGCCTGCACTAACCGTTAATTTTTTTATCGTAATTTCGGATGCACCTTCTCGGTGCTTGTTACCTTCACATTTCACACAACTTCACACAACACGCACAAAGCAAAAGTAACGCGAGTGGCCCGCACCAGTTGTGCTAATCAATTTAATGACTTATAAAGTCTTTCCCTTGATTGATATTTAATCAAATTGGATATCTCGTTACCAATTGGACCAAACCTTTCGGGCATGCTCATCACTCTCGTCTCGTCGGCAAGAATCTGTCGAATCGGTCGCCATGCGTCGTTTTAATGCGAACCAGGAAAACGCGTAAAAGTGCGTCTTAGCGAGTGGTCGTAAGTGGGATCTGGGACTCTCCCCGTCTGTCTGTACAAACCAGCACCAACAGTCATTAGCAGTCCTTGGGATGCGAAAGGTTGTTACGATGTAAGGTGGTGGTGCTGGTGGTTTTCGGACAGCTCGAAAGGAATTGGGCCCCCGAAGATCCTCTCGATCGACGGTGACGGTGATTGTGGTGCGATGCGATGGTAATGCTGCACCGATCGAATTGTGACGCGTACTGGCTTTATGGCACAATGCACCTTGTCATTTGGGGCGTACGTGTAAAAGCGAAAGTCGTCCTTTCTATTTTTTTGGGCTTTAATGCTTGACGCCACAAGCAATGGTGTGCGTTCCATGTTCGTTTGGCTCTACCGCAGGAAAATAAAAAGGGAAACTGTTTAAAAAATGGATGAAGAATTGTAACATAATCCTTTATGTTAAAGCTAAGACAGTTACGATTGAATATACAGTTCACTTCACAGTGCTACAATAACGGTACCTGATAAGCTAAGGTTTACAAACAAGAAAGCGTTTGTTTGGAGGGAAAACACGTTTCAAGCCACGTTAAAAGATCATCAGATATTAAACAAGGATAACTTTCTGTTTCTGAAGGTTGCGTTATGATACCAGGCAGGATCAGGGAACAGCTTTCATTTTCTTTAACTCAAATAAAGAGTACTCACTTAACAAGCACTTTGTAAGTAGTAAGAAAATTATGGAAAATGAATTTGTAGCTATTTACATCCAATATTTTATTCGCCAAATTTAACAGAATTGTTGAGAGAAGCTGAACACAAATGGCACTATTTTTGAGACCCCTGTAAATCATGCCTTTTCTCAGTTTACGACCCTGTGGCTTGCCCAAGCAAGGTACACCTTGGTTTGTAGCAGAGGGAAAAAAGCGATATAATTAGTAATTAATTACCTTGTCACTCCATCAACAACTACCGAAAAAAGAATAAAAACGGCCGCACATAAATTGGTATTCGATTTGATGTTGAAGAAATCAGCTCAAACCACCCCACCCGTCCATAGCCCGTCCCGGGGGTTTATCCGACCGAAACCTGTAAGCGACAAGACCCGTGTAGGACAAAATTGTGTAGTCTTAATTACCACAGTGTTCGGGCGCAACAGAGCGAACAGCAGCATAGCGTGTGAAAACGGCCGTTTTCCTGCATTCGGAAATTGGATCGAACGCGTCTGGTGGCGCTGCATCGATCCGGAGGACGAAAAAACATCGTTACCGGTTAATTACCTCGAACGTCTCCACGACTCTACGGGTTCGTGGGTGAACCTGGGCGAAAGGGGTACTGCCGAGAGCGGAGAGGAGAGAGTCGGGGAGGTGCTACCCCAGTCAGACGAAAGGATGTAGCAACGGCTGGAGTGGGCAGACTCGGTCAGAAAGAAGATAACCGCCGATCAATTAGCGATGGAAAAATCAATTTCAACAAGCCCAATTATTTCGATTACCCAGAATCCTTACGTGCGGAGGAAGTTATCGTTTTTCTTTCACTTTAAGGGGTTTTCTTTTCGTTTTTTTTTCTTTCAGTTTGTTGATATTGTTATTGTCGTTCCGTTCGAGGGTTCGAAAAGATGAATGATTTTATTGAACACAATTTCGACAACAGTAAAAACATAATCGAGCTTCTTCTGC
>KB685313.1:0-37217 GCA_000349165.1 Anopheles christyi
TTCTACCAGCTCTGCCCATTCGCGTCCACGTTGCCAGTGTGTTACAATAGCTTCCTCGGTATGCACATTGTCCAGTCCTTCTGCGATCATCTCCTCTACCGCGAAATCAATCGCATCTTCCAGTTGCTTCGAGCCAGTGAGTCGTGGTCCAAATCGATCCGTAAACTCCAGTAAACTCTGCCAGGTTTTGCCCGCATACTCACCAGATACGATGTGCTGGAAGATCGCATCCACCACCGGTTGATAATGTCTAATTTCTTCTCGGAGTCCAGGAGGCAGTTCACACTCGCTCTGATCAGCTGTAGCGTGGTTCGTTGAGATCAGTATCGCGCAAAGCGCGCCGAGAAAAGCCAACTTCACCCGAAGCATGATGGATAACGAATGAGCGAATGTGTCTGATTGTCACGGCGAATTGATTGGCAAATTGGGCTCACTTTAGACCTAAGCAAACAGAACTAAAGCTTTTGATTGCATTAACTCGCACAGACTGAGAGGGTTCGACTGCCCAAAGATGATAATTCTTTTCATTTTCCCGGGGCCTTGCGGAAACAAAACAAAAAGTAACAATGTAATTGATAAGATCATCGCCATTGCAGAAGATAACACCAAATTTGAATGCCTTTAAAATTTTGTTTTTATAATGTATGAATTTGTAATCTTCACTATCGATCCACACTTCAATCAACATCGTTTTGCGATAACATTGATTGCAGGGTTTCCTCCTGTTCCATGCTGTTTATTTAAAAATTTAATAAAGATACAAGCGAATGCGAAAAGAACCAGGATAAATGTGTGTCTTATTTCACCTTGTTCGTTTTGCCTCGTTTTACCACAGTTTTCTTTTTCAACCGCTTTGGACCTAGTTTTGAATCTTTGTGGACGAATCTACTTTCGCGGTATCTACGTTTTTTGTACAATAGGCGAATGTTTTGTACATCACTCTCCGCCAATCCGACTACTGCTTCCTTGGCTGATTTTATGCTGCCGTTCTCACCTGGGACAAAACCAAGAAATTCACGTCCAGCTGTAGAATTATAAAAACAAACAACCCTGTTAGCAGCAGATAAAATGGCCTTTGCACATAACTTACCATCGAGACGCGAATCGTTTGGAAGGAAGAAAAAGAATTCATTCCATATACCCTGCTTCGTGTAGTATCCTGAGCCTGTTTTCTGTGCTTTGTTCAGATTCACCTTTTCATGACCTTTCAATCCCTTCGCGCCATCGGTGGTTTTGGTATTCAAATCCCGTTTCTTTAGTTTTTTGCGGCTCTGTTCATCCTCACTATCGGAAGATTCATACCGGAACCGGGCCTCACTTTTCAGTGGTTTTTCTTGGGGCTTTTCATCGACAACCATCTTGTTATCATCAGTTTTGTTTACTTTCCCGAACATTGAGAGTAAGCTAAAGCTCTGGTGTTGGTTGCTGGACGATATTTTGAAGCGATCCGACACATTGTAAAACTTTTCCTCAGAAACTTTAAAATCTTCTTCTGTGCGTTCTGCCTTTTTTCGATCGGATGCTTTCACCGATGGTCCCACTGCTTCATTTTGCTCTGTCTCTTTGTGTTGCGAAGGATCGAAGCGTTGCATTTGCACGTTATTCTTGCTGCAATGAAATATTCATCCGTTTAGAATATGGCATGAAAATACGTATGTTTAACTTAAACTTGCCTTTCAACCCGATTTTCTGTAACGATTGGTTTGCCTGTCACGTTGGAAAGAATCTCCAGCTGCTTTTTTCTTTCCATGTCCTTTGCCTTCGACTGTGGTGTTTGCGTTTCAGCTTTTTTATCGCCATCTTCCATAAACCGAGCATCCAAACGGAAACGGTTATCGGCCTGATAGGACGTTTGCAGTTCGTACAGCTTTTGTCCCTCTTCTCCGAGCATCTGCCTACGCAAGGTGAAATTCGCCTTAAATCCATCATCATCATCATCATCGTCCTGTCCATCAAACAATGATATTTTTTTGGCTGAATCGTTCTCATCATCATCAAAAGTAATTTTCTTCTTGTTGATTTGTGATCCAGCGGCGAGAGCACTTTTAATAGCAAGCTGTTGCTGATCGTAGGCAGATTTCAAATTATTTAAGCCTTGCTTTCGCTTCTCATCCGCTATTCGCGCCTTTTCGCCAAGTTTTTTATCCTCCGATCGTTTCTGGTGCGTCTTGGACCGATCGATCACTTCTGCTACCTTCCCGGTAATGGGAACGATTTTCAGTTTTCCATACTCAATGTATGTCTCTTGGTTCCATTTTTTCACTATTTCATCTTCTTGTTTTGGAGCCTGGGGTCTAATAGTGGATGCAACCGGTGCACTCGAAGTCTTTTCTTCTTCACTTTCAGAATCTGAGCTTTCGGAAGAGCTACTATCGCCATCCTTGCCAAGCGTCGGTAAAGTGGGAAGAGCGTCTACGGGTTCTTTTGAAACTTTTTCCGTTGCTGGTTTGATGTATGGATCTAGCAGCGAGTTATTCTTTTTCTGAGCCTCCGCTTCCTCTCTTTCACGTTTCAATTTCTCTAGGAAAGATTCCTTCGCTTTCGATACTTTCAAGTACGCTCCTTTGTACTGCTGTTGTTGAAACTCCTTGATGCCTTTAGAACGAAAATAGTATTGATTTCAATCACCTGTTATTGTAGATTGTTTCTAACCTTTACTTACATATCGGCACGATATGGTCTTCTGTCTGAATTGTCACGAACCCGAACGTATCAACTGAATCATTGAGCGGATTGGTTTTCGTTTTAATCTCGATCGATTCCACATTTCCATATGCTCCGAATTCTTTGCTCAACTCCGGCTCACTGGTTCCCGCGGGAATATTGCCGATAAAAAGGCGTTGTGATTTTAGAACCATTTTCGCTGCCGACTCTTTCCACGAGGGAGCGACTGTATTTGTTTTGTAAACGCACGTGCAGTTTGACAGTTGTTTTTTTCTACTGACGTCCAGCTAAACGCTCAAGGTTGATATAGGAAAGATGTAATGAAGCGTTGCTTTCTCGAAATTATAAAAAAAATGCAACATATTCTATTTTGCGTATTTTATGTTGTGTATTGATATTCTTGAATTGTTTATCAAGTATTTCACGGATGTGTTATATGTTTGAAGGTAAATTAATTGAACCATACCTTTAGAAGCAGTTGTTCATCACATGAAACGTATAAACAGTACTTCATTTTGTTACCGGCTGTTATGCGTTGAGTTTTCCGAACAGACCACAAACAATAGGCATACCAGATTGTTTTATCATTTCTGCAGTTACAATGATGTTAGTAGTAGAGACAATATTGAGTTTCCTTTAGATTTTCTATGGTACAAACGGAACAAACAAACACTCATGAAACTACAGCTGTTTTAAAACACCTTGCGGTTTTACGACATCTCACCTTCACAGGTTGTAAGTGGTGGGCTGGTAGTGCTAAAGTCCAATCATAAATAAAAAAACTTGAAGCCGTTTGAGTGAATAACATAAAAATACAAGCCGACAGTTTTATTATTATCAAGCTTTATGATTAGTTTTGAACACCGCTGCAGCAGAGCGAGAGCGGGATTGAAGCGGTTTTAATGCTTGGCAAGTAAGTCGTTTTATAACATTCTTCCGTGAGTAATTTCTATAACGTTTTCCATTCAAAAAGCGATTTTTTTTACATGATTTGATGTAGACACGATGATGGAATGGTCTATTATTTAGTAACTTGTTCAATATTAGGCATTCTTCTTTTCAACAATAATAGTGCTTTATCTTTTCCGAAGACTTCGTTGACCATTGCAAAAAGGAAACAATTGTTTGTGGCTGTGTGCGGTTAATGTTAAGATTTCCCTTCGACGATGCATCATCACCCCCAATATTCGTTTGCTTTGCTTTCGTTCGGACTGTTTATTGAGTTTGACGAAGGTCCTTCGGTCGCTTACCTGCATTGAACACGGTACGGGCAACGTGCCCGGTGACTTTGGCAACAGTAGGCAAAAACGCATAGCCATGGACACCCGGGATACCTTCAGAACCTTTTGTCGCATGGTCCATCATACCCAAAACAATGATCAATGCACGACCCGGTCCCGTCCTTCGTTGAAGTGGGTGCAGGATTGTTTGTAACGGTCGGAGATCTTTGTTTGCGATTTTACTATTTCATCGGAAAATGCTTGAAGCTCCCGGGCCAAGGTTTTGCAGAAGGCACTCCAGCAACACTCCAGGGAGCGAATGTGTTTTTTGCCCATTTGTTTTGAGGCAAATTTTTAGATGTCGGGTTTCGTTATCGGATTAGTCAGAAGTGGTAGAGGGTTGTAAAAATGTTTGTCTGATGCCTCCGTTGTTGCACTCCACGGAACCACCCTCCACGATCAGCAAACAGTGAATCTTCCTTTTCAGTGAAATCTACGTATAAAAATGTCTGATAAAGTAAAGTGTTCAATAGTAGCTTCTATTGATGCCTCGTGGAAATGTTCACCAAATGAGCATACAGGCACACCGCTCGCCTAAGGATGTTTTCTCATGACCTTTCTCGTTGGTCGTCCTCTCCTGGGTTGTGATGTATGCATCTACGTTTGAATCTATAGAATCTAAGAAATGGAATGGAATGAAAAATGAGCAGACCCTACGGCTGCAGACCTTCTGGCCCCGGTCATGCATACCCTGATTCGATGCGATCCTTGCAGTCCCGGGGTCCTGTATAGATATGTTTTGTGTTGTTTTCATATATCAACTCCTGCCGGTTTGCCAACGATCATTTCTCGTTCATTTCAGTTCAGTGAGGTTTCGGGTTGGCTTTTAAAATTAAACGAAATGGAAAAAAGAATATGGGTTACCTACCAGCACAATAGAAAATACGCTTCGAAGTGATCCTTCAGTTTTTGAGCGTATAGTCCCGCTCTTTGGATTGTATTCAATTCGAATGAAAGATGTTTTAAAAGTCTATTAAGCAGCACAAAGCTTTCTAGGATTGATTGTGTAGGATACACGGCACGACGGTGCAAGGGATGTTTTGCTCGCTCCGTTTGTCGACTGTTGTTGGTAGACCTCATGGGGAGCAAATAGACACGGAGCGTACGAGTACGAGCAACTGTAAGAATGGTTCCTTCATCATAAGCCACTTTACGATCATTGATGGGTGAAGGACTTTGCTTCCTGCTGCTCATATTCCCATTTCCCTCATGCGGAGGGCCTGAGATGAAATTGCTGCTCTACTACCCCCGTGGTAAATAAGAAAAGAATAAGCAACACCTTTACGGCAAATATGGGACATGTTTCTCACACATGAAACACACCATTCTTGTCTTTAATAAACTAAACAAATCTTCCTTTCGATTTGAACGATGGTGATGACGACGTCGGCGGACACCTCGAAATTGACAAGCGAGCGTTTAATGAAGTGACAGTCAATTATTTTTCCCGCTTTCCTTCGCAACTAAGCGCACCAAGGAACATACGGCCCGACACGGTAGCAGCGCAGAATTCATTTCCGAAATCCCCAACGGACTCGGTTCCGTACTTTTTGTCGACCGTTCTTCGCGGCAAAGTTTTTCCTGCCACCAAATGATGTTATCTTGATGTATGCTTTCTTTCCATGGCGTTGCTGTAGGTATGCGGGTGTATATATTTCCCTTATGAGATATCGCCCCTTTTGTAGCAGACGGAAGGGATGATAATGATGTCTTCATCACATTCTGACAGCTTTGCAAGATGTAGGAAAAATCATGTTTCGTCCGGGAATCTATTGTTCGTTGCAGTACACAAAGAACGCTTTGGCATGGCTATGGTCAGCAACATTGGACATCATTCTGTACAGAAGCAAAGCGTTAAGTATGTTATTCCAATTAAGATCATATTTCTAGTCATTTGTGCAAAGACAGGTAGAGCAAACCTATCGTGCGTAGATGTTTCTAGGAATCATAGGCGATATGCGGCAAACTTGGAATCCGAAGCGTGTCCTTTCGCTGTCCATACGTTGGACGGCTAATTCAGTGTGACAATAATGTTACAGTACGGGCCGCTTTGATCGGCCTGTTTTTTCTCCAACATCTGCTTTTTGTTTGACACGGTTTAGCTGATGAGTAGTAGAGGACCCGTTCACATGTGCTCTTCAAGGGAAAACATTAACCTATTAATGGTACTGCGTCGTCGTGGCATAGAAGGTTAAGGCGACTCGTAATGGTGGGAACCAGCATTTCGAGAAAGATCGTCCCACTGGCAAGCTGATGCTGCTGCTAGTTGTAGTTCCGCTGCATTGATTTAATTTACGACAATATGCAGATGTTTTTTTTTGTTCATTCTCTCCATCGGTTATCTTTTTTCCCTCATGCTGAACCTTATGCTCATTTTGTGTGTTCTTGCGGTACAAATGTTTCTTTCTGTGTATGTTTTTTCTTACTTCCCGCAGTACGTAAAGTTTCGTTTTGGGCGACCCTGAAACATGAAACCCTCCGTTTTTTTTCCACAGGCATAGGAAACATTACACTCCCAAGAAAGGCAGCCGAAATTGGTTGTGGCGAGCGGGAAAACGAATTTATGTGTGAAATCCATGATTTTCTCGTGGTTTACAAATATACGCTGGTGCCACTCTCTTGGCTTTTTGGGTTCAAGTGGCGCGGTGCCGGAAAGTGCAGCAACATCCACTTGACAGAGTGGTTACTAATTAAATTTTGATCACATGTACTTCAATCGGGATGCTTGTGAATGTAGCTCAACGCATTTGCCTGTTTTTCGGATGTTTGAGAAAAGTTTCCTTGTTTCCGCTTTTACCATTTAACGGAATTGTTAAAGGCAGGAATTAGTTATAAGCCAGCCTGGTGATGCAATAGGCTTTCCACGGCGACGACTCAGTGGTCTTTTGAGTTACATTTTTGTGTGGAGCTAACATATCGTGCTCATCTCAAATTCTTCCATCAATCTACATCGTTCCCTTCATGGCCAATGACAGTCTTACCCGTTGCATCATTACTACATCGTCGTAATGCGTTCGATTCACTCCCTAAGGCACTAAAATAAAAGACAACCCACATAATTATCTATAGACAAATTTCATCACAAAACACGCCGGCTGGCTGGCTGCGTGTTGTTCAACGGTCAATTAGATACGACGAGCATTCGGTGTGATCGCTGGATGCTTGCCACTCATCATCCCTACCTGCTGATTCCGGAAACTGGACCGAGTGCGTTCTAGTTTCGCCAGCGCCTAGCTAAGAGGTTGATTAGGATACAAAAATCTAGCGGTCTAAGGGTCACACCCGTGTTTAGGCATCGCACTTTAATGACATGGTTTGTGTTGATTTTTATTGCTTTGCTGCACGAGGAGGATGAGCACGGATGGACTGCACCCTGATAAGAACGGTCGATCGGATAGGAAAAGGTATTTAAAGGGTCTAGACAACCTAGCAGCGGTATGCTTTGGTGCGTGGTTACGGTTCCGGCGTTCCTTTCCACACACGTCCATAATGAGGATCACGTAGGAGAAGAACTGCGTTAGAGGCTTTTCGGATGACCTTTTCATCCATATTTTCGGATTCATAACCTACAATTAAGAATCTATGCGTGCACCTTTTCCCGACGGCGACCCGCCCAACACACACACACCAGGAGAAACATGGTTTAAAGTTGTAACTTTTATAGAATAATTTATTTCTCATCTCATAATTATAGACTTATGCAGTAATGGAAGGTGGAAGGAGGAGGAGGAAGTGGGGTGGTAGGGGAAAGGCATAACAGAATAGCGTTGAAAAAGTGACTGAACTAAACCCTAGCACAATGTTTTGGTAATCGCTGCTTCCACCCATTGGCACACCAGCTCGCTGCGGTGGTGGCTAATGTTGCTGCACCGCCTTGGCCAGATCAAATACGGTCTCGTAATCATCCTCGAACTTTGTCTTCACCACCAGGTTAACGGGGCGCGGTACGGCGAGCGGAACTGGCAATGCTTCCGGCATCACTGAATGGTGCACAATCAGGGCACGGAGCGAGCTGAACTCCTTCTGGAAACCTTTGATCTTATATCCTTCGTTAGCCGTGCGCACGATCAGGTAGTGTGCGATGCGCGGTCCTGATCCTGGTGGGACGCGCAACGATAACGCGTAACAGTCGGGTTGGGTTGTGCTTTTCCGCACCAGAAAGCTTCCGGGCAGTTTGTCCATCAGCAGCTGAAGGGAAAGGCTTCGGGGGAGGTTTTCGTGGTACCAACATTCATCTAGCAGCCGGCGATACTCGCGCTCCCGCTCGAGGTCACTCTGGATCGTGCCGGTAACGGTGCCCGTTTGCTCCCGATGTAACACTAGCGTACTGTCTTCCTTCTCGTCAGACACCGCGGACTGCAGCACGTTGATGGCGATTTTCTTGATCTAAAGGAAGAAAGGGTTATGATTAATCTATGAATAAGAATCTTTAGCGGCAAGCAGTGTTAAGATCACTTACAAAGGCAGGCTTTTCGATGGATCTTGCCAGATTAACGTCGTACTCGAGATCGCGGTGCTGCTTCTCCAGAAGTGTTTTGATCTCGCGATAGTCAGCGGCATTCGGTGTACGGAGAGCGACGGGCATTCGTTGGTTTCTTGTCTGCTGCTGGTGATGATCCTTGCATGTCGGCATGGTGGCATGAATGGAGTTGCGTTTCAGGATGCGCTTGATGCACTTGTAGATTCTCGTTTTGCAGTTAATCTTTCGCTTGCTATCGATGGCAAACTTTCCACTGAGCAGCTTAAAGTTGGACGAAGGTGACGAAGGCTGGACGGTAGCATGGGAAGGCGATTTGGATGGATTGGAATCGGGAAGGGACTTTCCCGACAGACCACCTACTATGAGCATAAAATTGCTACGGTGTCGTTTCTGCTCTGATGCCGTTGTGTTGACCTGGTTGAAAAAAGGCAAAATGTTTTGGGTGTGATTTTAGCAACTTTGGTCTGTGTCTGGGTGAATTTCGGTAATGTTTGTCAAACTGATCAACACACTATTAGCTGCTTGGAAAAGGACAATGAATGAAGATTTCGAACGAAAGAAGAAGCTCATTGTCGGATAAAATCAATTACCACGAGGGTCTCTGATTGACGAATCTTTTGACTTGAAAGGGATCTTGTCTTTACTGTAACTGTCACAACATCATCCAGGGAAAGGTTTCACCTCTTGGTTTGGGAATAAGAAAAAGGGCGTCAATATGCACAACTAAAGGAAAGGCAATGTTTTCGCAACTCGAGAAGAAAGGAAACATCCTCATCGTGTCGCTTCCGGATGCATTTCCCAGCATTCCCCCTAGGGATGATATGTCAACAGATCTTCCGGGAGGGTCGAGCAATGCTCGATGCAACGGCGCTGAACTGTTGTTGTTTGCTTACTTTTTCCGGCACTTTCGAAACCGGATCTAATTTTTGAAGTGTGTCCTCCGAAATTGAAGCATTCGCACAGACAGATAGACAAAACACAAAACTCTCTATAACTACAGCGAGCCAAAAGGGCTAGAAAGAAATGGTACATACTCGTACGCACATTGAACGGGATGCGTCGTCGTGGTATGATTTGAACGAGCCTCAAGAACCGTGCAGCACGGAGTAAAAAAAAACAACACTCAAGACAATCAACCACGATCGGCATTCTTCGAATGTGAAAGTATGAATGTGCACAGGGAAAGAACTCAGCCACAAGTGAAGAAGAGAAATTCCGAGTCCCCGACGTCGTCGTTGTCGTTGGTACGTGAAATGCATATCGAACGATATTTGATGACGGTGGCGTCTTCTTCGTGGTAAACCCCCGGTCGGCTGTTTGTTCAACTAAAATGGGTAGGCCCATCTGTGCGCGTGGTGGACGTGGTAAATAAATAACAATATTCCGGACGATACTTCTGACGCGTCGGAAAATTGAGAAGCGGTGCTGGAGAGAGGAAATGTCTTTAACAATCGAAACAAGAAAAAAAGCCCGGACGGATGGACGGACGAACGAACGGAAAGTGTGGATGGGACATTTGCGTCGTTGTATTACCGTGCAGTAGTCAGAGAGGCATCAAAAGAGAAAATCGAACCACAAAACCGAATCGTATCAAATTCACGACATTCATTCAAGTCCTGTACGCGGGTATAGGGGGAAATGCGCGAAAAGAAGGGCAAACAAAGAGAATAGTCCCGAATTTCGTATTCGTATCGAATCAATTCCTAAAGTGCGTACGATAATTGAAGAAGAATGGTCCTTTTCCCCTGGCAGATCGCTTCCTTTCGCCGTTCGTGTACTGCGATTCTTTCAAGTGGGCTCTTCATTGTTCCGTAGGCACAGCTGTGGTCCTAGAGCTGCTGGAAATGCTTCGGAACTCTTCTCAAGTGAAGCCCCCCTAGGAACGGGCACTCTACAGTGCTTCGTTGTTATTTCAACAATTTTCAAATCGTGTCCCATCATCCTTCTCTCTGCCCTTCAGCTGAAATGAGCCGATACGTCACTCCAGGTACTGTGCGCGGTATAGGAGGAACCCAGGCTAAAGGGGGAAGCCAATATTTCACCAAAATAACATCCCAGCCAAAGCCAAAAGCAACAGGGAAAACGGAGGGAAATAAGCAGCTAATAATGACCCCGTATAAAATGTTATTCTTAAATTAAATGCATCATGGTCGGGTAGGGAAGTGCGGCATGTTTGGCCACGAGTTAATCGAATGGCTAATACAATTAAGTACTGTTTTCAAAACAGTTTCCCTCTTCTCTCCACTTGTGTCCCTGTTTCCTGCGCACTAGCTGGTATTTTTATTTTTCTGTTTTGCATTTTTGTTTTCGCTTTTCCTTTCGGGTGGTAGTTTTTCCTTGTTTTATTCCTACCCAGTGAGCATCGTCGCCGTCAGGGAAAGTGGCCTTTCCCCAAGCAGGGAAGAAAAGAAAAAAGCGCTGACAGACTCGTTGTGAGTGACTGTACGTCAGTGGCAGAGCATCAGCATTTTTGAGCAGCAGCTACGGCTGGTTTAATTTGGCGTACGCCATGGACAGATTTTTCGTCAAGTCACCGCACCATCATCAACTCTCGAGGTTTTGTGGCTTCAGCGACCCGTCAGAATGTGGCGGAGGAGACATCCGCCTTGAAGGCGGGAGACAAATTGTATCCAATATGGTGGGCATTACATCGGTACAAGCACCCGCATCGTGCATATTTGATGATGCAGCTCCGACAGGGACTGAGCCACGTGGCAATGTGATTTCACGTCCGGAATGGGCGGTTCCCTAGAGAAATAGACTTCAAATTACATTCTCGTTCGAACACCGGTCACCATGGTACCATACCGGTCATGAACGGTTTCGCCAGCATTACACGCGCGTGCTACTATGCCAATTCGGTTACCATGGCTACAGAGAGGGCGTGTTGCATTGGTTCATGTGCGGCATGTGCGGCAATTGCATTATTTGTTTATCTTTATTCCAGAATCGCTTCCAGAAGGGGAAAACTAATCGGGCCAAAGATTCTACACTGTTTCCGGCTGGGTAGATTGGTTTTCAGCTACTAAAAACCACCCGCAAAACCGATCGTTCGGCTTGTTTACATTTGTATATAGGGCCCGCGGGGGTCAACACTGTTTCTTTGATGATCACGACTTTTGAGAGGGCGTCGAAGATGTTACCGACACACTGAACAACAGAAAAAAAAGCTGTCAAACGTCTTTGAGTGGCACGATTTTCGGCGGTTAAGCTAACCTAGTTTCAAGCATTTCTGTGGAAGTGTTTTTCTTCGATACTCGATTGAACTGTTTTAAAAATAGTTCGCCATCACGTACCTCAATAAAATTCGAATTCGAACCGGTGCAGCTTGACGTTGGTATGTGCTTTTTAAATAACGATCGCTATATTTCATCCACATACCCGATGGAAGGGCGTTAAAACATTTGTTCCGATATAAATGTGCCCGTTTGGCACGGGCTGCAATGGGCAAATTTTTTGCTTTATCGGCCTCCCCCCGCCATAGCACTGGCCATGGCAGTCAATTAAAAGTAAAGCGGCCCATCAAGATGCCGAGCTCGGGAATGGTTGGTTGTCTGTTCCGAGAAGCATCTTCCCGATGTGTCTGGCCAAGCGTGTAAGATGTTAAGTGGTTATCTTAATTCCTTCACCATAAATTCATACGCCTCGCCCCGTTTCTAATCGCGAAGAACAAACGCCATGACTGACTGGCGCGGAGTGCTATCTTTGGCGCGTTCTGCCACAGAATGTGGAGCACGCCGGGCTCGCGGTCTATTGGATTGGTCTCTTAAACCAAATCGAATAATTTATTGCATCGTGAAGATAAACAATTTCTTTTCGACACCCCTCCACTGTCATCGGCCCTCTCGCCCGCTCGCATTTTTTCTCCCATTCCACGAGGTGTCTAAAAGCATATGCAGCGGGATGCACCACTTCCATTTCAGACAACAAAAAAAAAGTACAATAAAAGTCTACGATAAGTCAAAGCGCTTTAGGATTGATTGAGGACAGTGTGCTGCTCCATCGCTGTGTGTAAAAGAAAGTGTCAACGGACAAGTTGAGCTATAAATTAGTTCCCAAAAAACATTATCACTTCGTGATACAACAAGCCAACGATAGGGAATGGACGAAACGGTCCCTAGCCCGAGGTGACAACCACAATCGAGATACTGACGCGTGAGGTTTGTCCGTTTTCGGATTCCATTTGAAGCTCGGGCTGGGTCGTAAAATATATCCCGTCTAGCAAACGCATGAAAATCGTTTTGGTGCGATGTATCCTTAGTGGAAAAGGGACCGATCGAAGCGTGGAGGTAACGTTTCTCTTTCTTCTTGTAGCCCTTCGTGCGCCTAACGAAGATCTAATCAACTTGTTCCGATCCTCCGGCTCATCCAAGGCCATCCCGTAGATAGGCAGAGTTTTAGAGACGGTGAATGTTATCTAAGAATTTTAATTATGCGAAGTCGTAAACTGTCACCTACGACGTAACCAATAGAACAATTTGTCAGGCCGTACACATACACATACGCCCAGGCGCATCAGAGTGCACCAGCGAAGTTTGTGTGGCATCGAGCGCATACACAGCTTATCTGTTACGGTTCAATACGGGTATGAGTCAACCGCAGACACAGAACAGAATTTGATAATGGTTGGAAGGTGTCTTGATTGTGGCCGTAAGTGGATGAGAATGTTTGATTTTACAGATGGGTTAGGATGATAATGTCCCTGCCGTGCACTACTAGCTCGGGATGGTTTTTAACGAAAGGAGGGCCTTAGAATAGCTATCGGAACGGCTTCCCTATTCTGTACCCGGTCCCTATTCTGTGCTGACTAAGCATTCTTTTCGTGCCATGAGTCTTTGTAATCCCTTTCGAATCTGAATTAAGTATTGGGAAGAAATTGGCATCCTCCAATCCGATCCCTAGCTTGATTCAAGCTGTACATCCATCCTTCCAGGATCCACTATCCTCGATGGAGACCCTCTTTAAAGCCTACAAAAGGACACCTCATCGAATCCGAAAAAGGACGATCGTTAAATTTTATGGATTATTTCACCATTACTTTCCTTCATTTTCTCCCACTGGCCATGACATGTACCTGTTCCACTGGCAGAGCGCGCATTTCAATGGGTCGAAATGGTTTCGGACGACCATAAAATCAAAGTCTCAAAACGTTTGCCCTGCCGTCCGTGTGCATCCTTCGTTCCCTTGTCGGAAAATGACAATAGCTTTAAAATTGAAATCGAAAACCCGATCGACGGGAAGAACCGGCGGGTTGGGTTGAGTCTGATTTGAAGCTGGTGCTTCGTTTTACGACAATGCGGCCGTGTTATGCCATAAATTATACGTAAAGAATTCGTTACGCTAATCGACGTTCCATTGGGTGGACATTTTTATTCCACCTTGCTAAGATGTGAGGCCGTTGTCCATCGGATTAGGCGTTTACAAAAGACAGCGCGGGAAAAATGTGACTTTTCTGAAGCATAGGAGAGGGTAAATCCATTGTATGGCCTTCCTGCGTCTCCTGCGCTCTATTGTGGAGAGTGCATTTTTGGACAAGGTTTTGGACACATTCAAGCGACGACACCAAACGATAAAAAAGCAACGAAAGGAAGACTTCATCAGCTTTCGTTCCCAAGGGGTGTAGGTAGAACCATATGTACATACATGTAAATTGAGCTTCTTCTATTACGTTTCCTTCGTCTGGTAAGGCGTCCGACCTGTAAGTCTACCGTAAGATGTCGAACCCTTCACCTGGGTCTTCTCCGGCGGTGTAAGGTGTATGTAAAGCTTTGCGTAATATGAAGTCGAAGCATAAGTCCCTCTTCGTCTTCCAATTTTGCCTTCTTCAACGGCTGTTTCGGAAAATGGCAATAACGGCGACGTTGTACATGTGTCTGTGTGAAAGTCAATTTCCTCGCCCGTACGCATGCCACGAAGCGCATGGTGAAGCGTTAAATTTTTCCATTAAATTAAATTAGAAAAATATTGTCACACCAAAACACACCGGAGCAGAGAGCTGACGTGCCAGAATGGCCATAGCGACAGTGGCACTCATTTTTCCAAGAAGTCGACGTCAAGGAATGTCAAGGGAACGAATACGTGGCAGCAGTAGCAGCAACACGCAATGGTCCTTTTTACCCAAGCTGACGCACCGCACACCGATGGACCTTCATTTCAATTCATCTGGCGTACAAATTTGTTTATTGATGCGTGATTTTATCCACATCGAATTTATTGCTCGCGTGGTGTCTCGTAACGTCTTCTTGGAGCAGCTCGAGCGCACGATTCATGATCGATTGAAATTGATTCAATTAACCTGCCCAGACGATGGCTTTTTGGCCGTTGCTTGCCGTAGTCGTTATGATGCGTTCTTGTACGGGGATGGAGCTTTATTGGACGCATCGAATTAAATTCCCATTCAGGCACGACCCCGGAGGGCCTCAGTAGGGAAGATGGGGAGGGAATCAATGAATCGATGTACCAACCAGCGTCGCGTCCTCCTGGCTATCGACCATCATTTCATCGCCAAAATCGGTCCGATGATTTGACACTTTTGCTTTCTTGAGGCGACTTCCCTGTTCTCACAAGAAGGGCCTCATCACAAAAGCCATTTCTTTACAAACAACGATTGGGAAAACCTTTTCCCGTTAAAAAGAAACAAGATAAATCACACTCAACAGAGAAATAAGGGAAAGGATAAGGGACGCATCCTTTTCAGAACCGCGCTGAGTAACCAATTCGTAGAATAAATAAACATCAAACGACTCGTTGTCCCGTCTATATTCTGTGTGCTGTTGTGGCAGTGTTAAGGGAAAACAACATGGGAAAACTGAAGCCGTCCAAAAATGATGATGCTCATTTTTAATGACTAGCAATCAGTTTCTGCTCCTCCAGGCGACGCTTATATTTTAATGAAAAGCCATTTTTTAAAGGAGGGAAACAATCTTGACTCAGACAAATGATCTTCGGTAAATGGCGAAAACAAATACTTGGCACAATCCTTTAACACCCCAAACAAACATTTTGATCTGTAGCATGAACAAAATCCCCAAATCGATACACAATTTTTGGCCAGTTTCGAAGGCGAAGAAAAGCTTTTGATTTGTTACGTGGCTTGCTATTGGAGGGATTGACACACAAAAGCGTGCAGCATCGATCGATGGGAAAACTTTATCCAAATTGGATGAGGGACGAGTAGACGGAGTGGATTGGACTTCATCCATCATCGGACAAAAGTTGGACAGTGCATTGCGATAGAGCGGACCTTCCCATTAGCATTGGGAGTGTGTGTCGATTTTGTTCTGTTCCCCCACTAGAATGAGGGAAAATAAAGTTCTCTAGCTGATTAATTATTGGTGCGATTTTTGGCGAAAATTCAATTACACCTTCTTGCTGTAGAACGACTTCTTTAAGACAAACTTTGCGCCTGAGTTGAACAACTTTATGTTAGCAGCTGGTAGAACAATCTCTCCATCCCTTTTGTAAGAAAGGTGGCATATTCCTTGAGCACAGCTGCGGGTAAGGCGAGAATGGTTGGCGTATAATTATGAATTTTTAATTTACAACACACGGTGGGTACACTTGACGGTCGTGCTCTTCTGGGAGCTTGAGATGACGTTAATCTTGTGCCGACCAAAGGAACGGTTCTTCGCTTTGTCCGCAATGCACCTCAAGTGAAGTAGTGTGTATTATGTGAGCAATTTAGAACAAAAAAATGGAAACAACAACACACTTTAGTTAGAAGGACTGCATAAATACGGTGTTACAAAACCACCCACCACACTGTGGCACGGTGGTCGGATGATGTCCTGGGAGCAATGAAATAAAAGGTGAATCCTGCTAAAAACAACAACGCGAGGGGAGAAACGGAAGGGTGGGCAGGGCCTATAAGAAAAGCTTCTTACATTTTTCATTGCGGTTCCATTCAGCTGATTGTGCAGTCGTTGCTGCTGCCTCGCTGGCGTTGTCGTCGGTGTCGTCGTTGTGGAATGTACAGATTTTTCCAGCTTTCCATTTTCCCTGGCCGGGCTGTGGCAGGTTTCACTCTCCTGGTCTTCGCCGGGCGCACCGGCATTATTCAATTTCTTATACCGTAGTGCTCCGAAGCGCAACATGCTTGTAGATTCGGTCTTTTTGGGAAAAAAGGAAAACCCCCTCCCAAAACACACACACACTCAAAAACACAAAAACCCACACAACCCAGTGGCAATTTCAATAATTCTACACTGAACACACCAAGTGTTCAACTTTATATGTTTACACACGAATGCACATTTACGACACAAGTATCACGGGTAATTATGCCATTCAGTTATTCACAATCTTCGCTTTCTCTCTCCCCTGCAAAGGACGAAACCTTTGGAAGTGGCTTTTATTTTCTAGCAGTTGTGTTTTATTGAAGCTTTGCTCTTTTTTTGCTGATGGAACGCAATGTTTCCTCACTTCACATAAAGCTGAAAAAAATGCTATCTAATCTCAGTTTTAAAGTATTCACTCACTTAACTTTAAAGCACTTTCGCTAGGTACGATTTTCGGGGTAACGTTTTTTTTTCTTTCACCTCGCTACGAACACGTAAAACGTGACGGCGTGTTTTTCGGCGTGTCCTTAAAATCACCCGCCACCGAGCAACTTTGCGACCGAATGCTACGAGCAACAAATGCGGAATGTTGTGCGTTGGCCGATCTGGTACCGAACTAGATGCATCGCACACCAGAAGCAACACATGTACGCTCGTCGGCTTCGGGCCGGCATGCTGCCAGCTTGCCTGCTCGAAACAGTGCGTCACAGATGAGTAGCGACAGTGATTTACAAAACACAAAAATGAGTATGAAAATATTGCTCTCCATCAGTTAAACTGACCTTGGAAATGAAAATAACTGCGAGCGTAAATATGTTTTATATATTTTTAAGGACTTTAAATTACATTTAAATTTTAACAGTGTTCAAGTGTGTTGTGTTTTCTAATTTCATACCAGCGTTGCCTGCAGTCATTTTTTGACCCACACTGTTGGCGTTAGTTGATTCTACGCCGATGGGTCGGTAAGAACATAAATACGCATGAAACGGAATCCTACTGAAACGAACCGTTGCGGTGGCTGAGGATTGGCAGGCAGGCCCTGGTGGTCGATTTTATGCTGCGTACGACCTTCCTTCGATGCGAAGGCAACATAAAAGCGACAAGCGGTAAAGAATGGAAAGAATCCCAAGCGGGACTCGAACGCCCGAAACCGACACAATGAAAAACTGACGAAAGTGTGTGGAGGAAAAACTGATCGTGAAAAAAATAAACAGGGAAAGAAGTGGAAAATAGCATGAAGAGAGTTAGTACATCTCTTTTGTCGGGGTGCGTAGTATTTTTGTTTGGGAGGAATGGGGTGTATAGTAGCCATAACTTTGTGGAACAGTGTCACATTTCGTTTGCATCGATGCGTCTTTGCATAATGAAATTCACGTCCCAGTAAATCATGCCAGTATGTTATCGAACAACGAAGGGAATTGAAATTGCTAAAATGGATTAAAAGTTTAACAAAACAGGTCATACAATGCGTAGTTACTAAAGAGCGAGTCTCCAACGTTTCTTATGGTAATACCGTTTTGTTGAATGTTTTGAAAACGGGATTCGGGAGATTAAAAGCATTTTATGCACCTGAACCTGAAACTTGATTGTTTAAGAACTGATTCCTCCTATTTCTTGTTTGTAATATTAGTAAAGTGTAAAATAGGCATCCCCTTTAAGCGACCGCTGGAAACTTGTGCCTTCGGTGGCATATCGGTGTGAGGCACACGTGCAAGGATAAGAAAATATCAACCAACCGATAACACGACGACGTCAACGGCACCGATAACTGGATTTTTCGGCGTCTCCGCCCTAAAAGGATGCTACCTTCAATGTGCGCTGTGTGTGTTCTTTTTATCATTCCCTTCTTGCCCACAGCACAACAACAACGGGAACCCACCTCGGGAAAGTGCTAAGGTGAGTAATCATTTTATGTTTACTGTTTATCTTTCGATTCCTATTTGCCTTTGTGCATCTCGTTTTCCCTTCTGTTCTTTATTCTTGCTCTATCTCGAGAAAACGGGTCCTCGTCTACGTCGTTGTTTCCCCTTCAATAAAAAGCGTCCTCGTGCCAAAAGTAAAAACCCCTATACCGGCGGACAACCCAATGTTTTCTTTTATGCTTAGTGATAAATTTTATTACACACCAAACGCACGGGTGGCTCAAAAATACGCACCGACCGTATGCTGCCGAGTTTGGGGCGGCGGCAGTGTAATCCGGTGAATGTACAGGTTGGATGGATTTTAAAAACCGTTCTCGCCGTCTCTACCTCGCCGCTTTCGACAAACATAGTTTGCTTCCGCCGTATCAGCATCGTCTCGTGGTATTATCAAAACAAAGCATAATGATTACCTCCCCCTGTGGGTTGGAAGGACAACGGACTGACTTCCGTCAAGGGAGCCCTGGGGGTGATAGGAAGTAACATGAATTCACTATCAGCGTAAATACAATTTGTTTCGGTTGTTATTCTCTGAACCGCGGCAATTTTGAGGCAGGTTTTGGTGTTTGTGTGTGTGTGTATTAGTTTAGGTCGCTAGAAAGCATCAGCAGCTACCGTTATTGCGTCATTTGCATTTTTTGTTTCATTTTGCCAAAATCTATCCGCCAAACTGGTACGGTGTGAAACAATCTCAGCAGGCGAATTAAGGGAAGAAGATTCATTCACGCTTTGCCAATTGCAGCTCACGAAATGAGATACATTAACCGTGGGCTAAAGTTTCTTGAGCAAATGCTCAGATTACGGTCACGAATCCGATATGCAGCGATATGTGCAGCGCAGTAGGCTACGCTGTTTGTTGCCATGAACCGTTGCGCATCTGTACTTCTTCCCCATGCCACCGATTGCGTACCCTGGCTGCGCTTCATAATTGTTGCACGCTCAACAGCGCACAATCGGTTTCATTTTTCGTGCGAATGTTTGCGGAACGTTTCTCAACGGAAGCACTTGACATCGACACGCTGGACATTTTTGTCGCGATAGTTGAATTACCACTACCCACTACCTCTTTCGCTCCCTCCCCGTTCCCTTTTGGCTCTTGCTGATCTGTTAAATGATCTTTCCCAGAGGTTATCAGGCGGTCAGCGGAAGGACAGTTTTTTTTGTGAACGACAGTTCTTTGCATGGTCTTTTTTCTAGTCTGAGTTGGGTTGAGCGAAATGCGCACTAAAGTTTAAAAAAAAAGTGCCACCTCGAGTGCGCAAGCGATTTTGCAAGCGTTGCGCCGTTGCCGGTGCGCTCTCTCGTACGCCAGAAGCTTTCGACCGCATCAGAATGTACGGCGGGTTAACGGGTGTTTCGTTGGGCCAGACACGCAATTGTCACGACGCACATTCAAATAATTGTGCTGTTTTGGCAAAAGTAAGCGTCTAACCAAACTGAAAATGTGGCACGAGGCGTAGTTGAAGGTGGCATCAGTTTTCCACGAACGGCTGTGCGCGTACACTGAACTTGCATTCCGGCGAAATCCTACGCCTGCCCGTTTCCGTTATGGCTTACCCTAAGGGTGTGGTACACTTTGATTCGAAGAAATGTACAATTATTAGTTATTGGCAAAATACCATTTTCCCATGATTGTACCATTTTCCCATGTATTATTCGTTCCTGGGAGCGGCATCACCACTGTCACAAAAAAGTGCGCTTGTGTTCAACACATGTTTTCTCGCTCGTAAATGGAAAATTATTTCACCCCTAGCGAGAGTCTAAAGCGCTCCGCTTCATGAACCCCCTTTCCAACCATAGACAATCCGACCCGTAAACTATAAATCTTAATCCACGCGCTCACAGCAAAGGCTGTTTTGGCCGGTTCACCGAGAAAGGGGGAAAAACCGTCCCCAAACGAAAGGGAAACTCGTGCGCTGAACAAAGGAAAGCCGATGCGGAAAACCCGCTCAAAATGAAAACAGAGTGATGTGGTGATGTTCGATCGGAAGAAAGTTCGTCTTTAGTGCCGGACGGAGTCCTAAGACGTGTGCTGCTGCCGGTAGTCGTTGCTGTATCGGCTAATGACTACCTTTAGAATTTTGGGACTTTCGGGACGATTTCCAGCCAGGCGATAATGGTTTGGTGAGAGGGGGGAGGGGTGGTTTGGGGGTGTTCTGAGAGAGTTTCCCGCTTTTTCTCCTAGGAACACGAGATTCGTTAATGCGTTTCGTTTGCGAGGCCATTCACCTCCGTGGGGTTATGTGTGCGGTTGTGTTGTAGTCGTTGTACCTTTTTTGTGGCTGTGTAATAACTTTGTTTAACTAACACGAAAGGGTGAGCAAATGATTGAGCATAGAATAAGTCGCTTTGTTAGTTTATCATTGTTGTAGAAAACCTGCTTGTACAAAAACAAATTAAATTCAAGAAGTGTTGTAAAATAATATATGTAAGGAAAATTTAAATTCATATCCAACTTCTCTTCTCGCTCCATTTCTTTCCCAATTGCTTTAAAAATATTCAAATGCAGGGGTACGGAAAAATTTTTTGAACGAAAAGAATAAGTAGCAATCATTGCAGGATTTCCCGAACCGGCACAAAATTGCGCTGCACGTGACTTTCATCAGCAGGCGGTTGTAAATTATAGGTCCCTTCGTGCAAATATTAGCGCTTGAATGAATGCAAGGGCTGTACCGTACTGCTGCTTCCTGCATTTTCCTTCGGCTGTTAGGTTCTTTATATTTAAAACTAGTAAAATATAGCTAAACGTGTCGTTACGATGTCACAGCATCGCATGGTGTATTTGAATTCCAGCCCTCTCGCAACAAATGACACCATAAAGCTCCTCCGGCCGTCATTGAAAAAGGTAGTGCAAGCTCTTTAATTTGTATTCCAATGCAACAGTGTCGGTCGGCTTGAAGGAAAAAAGGATCGGGAATTAATTCCCTTTTACTAGCGCTTCTTTCACCCGGGTAAAAATGAGTCGTCAAGTTCAAGAGGATCACATCGGTCGAAGTATTACAAGTTCATCAACCGTGTACCCGTCGAAGGGGAGAGACACATCGTTTGCCACAATAATAAATGCCGACGCTACGCTTTTGCGTGGTTTTATATTTCCATCCGGAAGACTCGTCATCCGCACACCACCGAAAGTTTACAGCTGAATGAAAGTTAAGTAGTCTGTTGTGTCTGTTTGATAATCTCCTAGACCCTCGTTATGCACCTTAAATAAGGATTAAGGTGTCCCTTTGCCGCGCGGGTGTATAGCTCGCATGCGGTCGGTCGAGCGGTCGTTATTAGGAGATTATGCTACCAATATGTACACACAATGGCAACTCGTGTCAACTCACTGTTCGTGTCCGTTTTCGAACCTTGGTAACGTATCCCACGCTGTTTGTTGGCGTCCAGGCGACCGACAAAACCGACACGGTACAAAAGTGCCGCCTTGCACGGAAGCACCTATACGTGGGTTTTGCGGCGGTAACTCTAAAGGTGAAGCTCTCATCTAGTCTCTTTAGTTGTCTTTTCTCTTCCCATTTGTATGCAGATGCCGATGGGTTCGATGTGAATCGAATAAAAGTGTGTCCTGCTGTGACTTTATTAAGGATTAAGGCTCAGTCCGAAGGAGATAGGTGTAGTTAAATGAGCTGATACAAAGCAATGCCTCAGCAGATGGGTATGCAATGAATTTCATTTCTTCTCTTACTAGATGCTGCCTTATGCTTTTTCATTATCATTAACTTCCAGTCTATTGTATTGTAAGTTCAGTCTATGAAAGTTTGTTCAACGCATGACTTTTTTTGGATTCCATAGAATTACTTGTCTTTAAATATTAAAAATGCATTATGTAAAATTATCTGCTTTAGATTCAATATGTCAATGCTTTAACAACTATTGAATTATTAACATCAATTCTTAATTTTATTTGTCTGAACAATCTTGAACAATTTTAATTTGTTGCAAATGCACCAAAATGTTCATCGATTTATCGAGTTTGATTTTAAATTTCGTCGAGAATTCGCTGAGAACTAAACCACAGGTTGTATTCGTACGAGGGCGCATTGACAGCTAGATGTACGAGGGCGCATTGACAGCCAGATGTGTTTATATTATTGTTGTGCAAAAAAGTAAATAAAAAGCATCTTGATGGGTTCTGGGCTTCTGGAATCAATTGAAAAGGTGGAAATAATATACCGGCTCGAATATTCTGAACTAAGATATTCTTGCGACGGACACATCCGATGTTTAAATACACACAGTGAATGAAAAACTATACTTTCAAATGGATATCGTTTCGTCAACGCCAAATGCATCCAGCATTTGCCGTGGGTGTGGAGGCAAAAATGCGACAAAACCACTTTCCGTGTATGGACATGTTTTTCAATGGTGCACTTCAATAGACGTAAGTTACTTTTGGTGAAGTGCTTGTCCGTCATTGCAATAGCCTGTCACTGTTTTTATTTTAGGTTTCGAGCTCCGATGGATTACCTTTCAAAATATGCGACCGATGCTGGGAAATGTTAACGATATCTTATGAATTCAAAGTCTTATGCACACGTACCGATAGAAACATGCGAGCTAGGAATAGTAGCGAGATCGAAATAGAAAATTTTCCGGTGTTAGAAAATGGTGCTACGGAGGAATACGAGCAAATTGAAACAGCAGACGATGTGCAGTCTGAAGAAGTCATGGAAGAAACGATTTTAGCCGGTAAAGAGCGTTTTGATTATGTGTACAAACGTATACCAGAGGTAGAAGAGTGCATCACAACAGAGATAGAAGAAATAATCGAAAACGAGGTCCCTGAATCTGAGATTTTGTCGAACGTGAGTTATCTACTGCAAGAAGATGATAAAATGAATCAAAATCCACTGACGAAAGGTGATAAATGCAATCAAGTGTTCGACCAGGAAGCGCGAGAAGAGAACGAAGAATATGTGCTTGATGAAACAGTTGAATATCTCGAAGAATCGTGTAAGGAAATGAGTCCACCGCACAAAATGCCCCCTGAAGGACATAATGAGACTGTATCGATTGTAGTTCTTGAAAGTGCACCAAAAGCAACGAATTTGCAATTTGTACGTCACTCTTGTCCGGATTGTGGAAAACATTTCTCTTCCAGGACTAACGTGGTACGGCACCAACATTCACACAGAGGCTCAAAGCCCTACCAATGCGATATCTGCAAGAAAGAGTTTACGCAAAGTGGTACGCTTAAAACGCACAGATACTGTCACTTCGACATAAAACCTTTCGTGTGCAACGTTTGCGGCAAGCGATTCACCCAAAGCAAATCTGTGAAACTTCACCTTCGTTGTCATACGGGTGAAAAGCCATACAGTTGTGATATTTGTAATGCGGCATTCCGACAAAAGAATGGGCTGCAGCGGCATATGAAGGTGCACGGCGAAAGAATTTAGATAACAGCACATACGTTTGACTAAGGAATAATTAAATGATGTAGAAGTAAATAGATAATTTATTTATATACCATCTTTCTGTACAAACAATTGTTTTACATTGATTATTATTAATATTTCCAAACATCCGCTTTTTTACTCTCCTGCGAAATATGCAATTTGAAGTAGTCAATTCAGCAATGTAGCCCTGTAAGAAAACGGCTAAGGTGCCATTATTGTTTTGTTTACCTTCTCGACAAAGGCAGCGAAAGCCTACAAGTGTTTTGTGGTTTCTTTTAAAAAAATCCGAAATGGGCTTGTGTTCTTCGTGTTTTCGTGGATCTACTGAGGAATTGCTTACACCTGATGCTGTAAGTGGCTAATATGCATTTTGCCGGGCGACGGAAAAATGTCGCAAAAGACACAACCAGAGTGAAAGCTACCGTGCAATCATTTCTACTGTTTTTCTTCCCCAAAAGGAGGTACGCAGGCAGCAGCAGCGCGAAGCAGCAGAAAGACGACGAATAGAGCAGGAATCCCGTGGCATTAAGGATATGGATAAAGTACGCCGACAGCAGCAACGAGCGATGGAACAAGAACGCCGTGAGCAAGAGGCCAATCGGATGGGAGGACAGCCCACGTTGAAGGTAAAATAAGTTCCAAATGCAACAAAGAAGTTGGCGTCAACTATGGTGATTGATTGAACCTTTGCATTCCTAATTTCATTTCAGTGGCAACAAGATTAAGCACATCTGGGAACGATAGTCTTACGATTGGAAGTCGAACAAAAAGAACCAATTTTAAATTTTTTGCCTGTTTTCTTGTGTGTATCGTGTATTTTGTATTTATGTTTATACCATAATAAACGCTTAATAGTGAACTTCTAACAAAATTGTTGAGAAATACGGTTCCAGTTTGTGGGTCCGATAAAACGTAGAAGAAATCCTCTCAACCTTCCGGGTTGCTGCTTGCGCCTGAAAGTTGACACAATTTATCGTGTTCGCATACTGATTTGACACCCGATTTCTACACTGGGAACTGTCAAATTTGTTTTAGTTGGGCAGGTTTTGGTCATTGTTTGTGCGGGCGCGAGCTATCGAGGAAACGGCAGTAAGTGGTTGAAATCGCTGGTCGTATTTCAAGACAACAAGGGATCCTCGGTTTGCCAACAGATCTCTAGAGCCGGTGCGGTGAAGGTTCAGTGAATTTTCCTGTCTACTGAGGGTGAACACTGACTCTAAGTTGTGCATTGCCAAGGGGCGGAAGTGATTCGATACCCGGTGCCCTACTCGTCAGCCCCTAGTGACGAACCGCGAAATGTTGAATATTCCAAATGAAAAGGTAAGTTGATAAGATAAGCCATCGCCACCTAATTTCCAGAAGGGTGGATTGCATCTCATACTTCCCACTGGAAGAATCGGGATGTAATTTGCATCCAAACGTAACTTTTGATCTTCTGTGCTCGTAGGAGCCAGTTCGATAACCTTGATCGACCTTGGCCATCAACGTAAGTGCAGCTAGACAAGATCGGTTGTAATTTTCGTACATAATGGACCATAAATTGCTTCATAACTTGTGGCAATAGAAACGAAATAAAACAAGCAAACAGTTTGAGAATTGCATTCTCGTCCCGCGCGTAGCGTACAATCGGTTTTCCAGTCCCGCTTTTGCCGTTTCATTCAAAAACATTTGCACCAGGGAAGAAATATTGTGCATGTGTTTGCATAACACTCTAGGCGCTCCAACCTGCAGTGAAATATTGCCGTATTTGTGGGGTTTTGTTTTTCTTTGTGCTATCGTGGAATAATCGTACTCGAAATAATCAAACCTTCCGATACACACCTTCCCCTGAACCTACCGGTCACCCTCCCCCGAGGGTGCCGTATCATCCCGAGTGGTGCAGATTAGCAGATTACAAGTACGACCACATTTACAAACAAGAGGATAGGAGGCGCTCAGTTTTCCCTTCCCGATCTATCGCCGAGAGCCGAGCGAGTGGCGGAAGTGGCAAAATGGGATGGAGCAAGGGAAAAACGACAATGATTAGTAGGCAAAAGCCTCTTTACAAGCACTATGATGCGTTATCATTCGCTCAAAAACCGTATCGCTGGTCGTACACACATGTACGTACCGGGTGAGGATGTAAGTTGGTCCGACCTAACTGGAAGTTGCCACACACGGGTCCAATTTAGTCCCATGCGGGTCGAAGAAGAGGCCACACGCGACACCAGAACAGTTGCCACATCCCACAGGCAAACCGACCGAGTTTCGTTTGAACCGTGTTACGCCCGTACGTACTGTGGTTGTGTGAGGCAGTTAGCCGCAGTTACTTATATCATTCGGCCAGATAAACGAGTAGATAATTGGGCGCGTGTGGGAGACACGGGGAACAATTTGTTAACAGTGTAGTGTGACACATCAAATCGAGTACAGAATGACCGGTGCCATCGATTTGCTGCTCAGTGTAAGTGACTAACCAAACTGCTAGCCCAGCGCAGATAACGGTCGATCGTGTGAAGATCACATCAACATGACCATCGTCACTGCGGCGCAAATTGACAAAATACAGTGGCGCCGCGACTAAGTTGTGTTCCCGCGATTCCAACCGAGGATGACCTCTGCCACGCTAACGACAATGCTTTCCCGATGCTGCGGCCAACCTTGTATGCAGGCTCCGTTGAAGAACAAATGAAAGTCAAACAGTCAGAGAGCAGCGGGCTTGTGTTGAGATAAGGGAAGAACTTATATTCCCCCTACACTCACTGGCTAATCTTGGATGACAAAATGTGTGTCTGGCGTTCGAGCCACCACAATAATGCGTGATTTTTGAGAAGTTGTCAATTTCTATGCCGTTAAACTGAAACAAGGGCAGTTTGGTAAGGTAATACCAAACCGAATCCGACCATGAATTCGATATCGCATGCTGCTCGTTTGTTCAGCTGCGTATGCGTGTCTGGAAAATATTCTACGAAATACGTGTACCCCATATTTCGAATGGAGCTATTAAAATAATGCTCCACCCAATAGCTGCAATCAATGGAGACAAATCCCAATGATGACAAGACTAACGCGTGCGTTAGCAGTTGTTTGATGGTTCGTTACGTTTGCGTGAAGCAAACTTCAATGCTCCGGCACAAATAGTGCACGATCATCATCGTGGCGTAGTAGTGGCGATCACGTTTACCGAGGCCGGTTTGATATTACCTTTTACCTTTCTACCCCGCCGTATAATTGGCGCTCTATAATAAGGAAGATGTTTTACAATCATTCGTTTGTTTACAACAACAGTGTGATAGTCTTATCAGTGCCAATATTAGCTTAACTCGAACGTTTAATAGCATCGTAAAAGCAGAATAGCCGAGAAGGGCTGTCTGCTTAGGTACGCAAGATATCGATCCTCACCGCTAAAAAAAAGGTTGACATCGTTTGTCCTTGTCCTTGACTCGACTCGGGAGAGGGCTCATGTTTTGGGGGAAGTGGTGGGCCAAAGCTCCCAAACAGGTCTTGCCAAAGCACAAAACTACTCTGTAGAACACATCAATCATTCGCATGATTAGACAGATTGAATAATGTTCTAAGCCCACAGAAAATAAGACTGGGTTGTTTGTGGTGGACAACGATTTAAGGGATTAGAATTTGCAACGTTGTTGGGTTAGGTTAAGAATGGAAAGGTATCATCCAGTTTTGAAGGGGGCCTGCTTCTTTAAAATGAATGAAGATCGAGCTGAGAAAAAGATAATTGAAAAACGCAGGGGTGGTGGGTTGGTATATTGTTCCAGTGTCTATAAAACCCACCCAGCACATGCTATCACCACGTCAGTTATCGTTCGATGATCGTGAGCAAGAGCTGCATATCGTCGTCTGCGTCGTCGGTTGTGCTGGCAATCTGTTAAAGTGTTCAGAAGAAAAGCTGGAGCGCTGGAACAATAACGTTCTGTTCGCGGTTTCCCACGGGTTTCGCATTCAAGAACACTGGCTTAACCTTCCCGGAGAGCGATTCTGAAACGGCGGAAACGTCGAGAAGTTCAAACGACACAGACCGAGCCTGTGGTGGAGATGCTGGGGTTACAGAATTCGTGCATCGTGCTCAACGCCAAGGCAGTCAACAGTGAGCGCGATGGTGGGGTTGGTGCCAATGGTGGAAAAGTGCATTTTAAAATGCTTAATCCATGTGCCGGCATTGGGCAGGTTTGTTGCGTTAAATGCGATCGAGAGGATAAGCAGAGAGTGTGGAGCGAGAAAGAGAGATTTGTTTACTTATACCAACCGTGCGCTCAATTATGCTAGAGTTATTTCTGACCTCGACACGAGCGAGACCGTGAAATGAGTTGCAAAATGTGGTGCTGAATTGATGATGGTGTGTTTGCTTCTTAATTTCAATGTTGAACGCAATTCTAATGGCGTTTTGACTAGTTGCACTTCGATCTGATACAAATCTCGTGTATGTGATATGTGATCAGAAAAAAATAAACTGCCTGCCATCACATCAAAATAAGTTGTGTGTCGTTAATCGCGGGAACACGTGATCATTAGTTTGGCTTCATTGCGGAACAGCAGTTAGAGTATTTAATAACACGTCTTTTTGGCGCTTCGAAGGTCATGAGGAATTGTGTTGTGTCGTAGTCAAACCATGAATAATTGCGTTGATGATGGTGTGGGGCTGTCCGGTTCCACCAAACGGAAGGAACACAACCGACTCATCCTTCGTAACACGTCTCTGTTTTATTGTCATCACATTTGTACGACAATAACATCTAATGTATTGTTTTTACTACCGGTCATTGACTTTTGCAGGTGCGCGGACACCAGCGTGTACCGTCGGACACGAAAGAGTTCCACGAGGCGACGAAACGCGATGCCCTGATGCGCCTCAAGAAGGATCTGGATCATCTGCTGGAAACGGTCGAAGAAACCCGCAAAAATGGCGTTCAAAAGGAAATGTGTGGATTCGAGGCACTGTACCATCGTTTCCTGCAGGAGGATGGTCCTTCAGTTGAATGGGACCGTATCGAGAAGCTACCGGAAGGGGCAGTGAAGGATTACTCCACACTTAAACTGCCACAGGAAGCACACATTCGCGACATGCTGGACAAGTTGGTTGTGGTGAAGCTGAACGGTGGTCTCGGCACGTCGATGGGTTGCCATGGACCGAAGAGTGTGATTCCGGTGCGCAACGATCTAACTTTTCTCGACCTCACGGTGCAGCAGATCGAGCATTTGAACAAAAAGTACAACGCCAACGTGCCGCTGGTGCTGATGAACTCGTTCAACACCGACATGGACACGGAGAAGGTGATCCGAAAGTACAAGGGCTTCCAGGTGCAGATCTACACATTTAACCAAAGCTGCTATCCCCGCATCAGTCGCGACTCGCTGCTGCCCATTGCAAAGGATTTTGACATCGAGAATGATATTGATGCGTAAGTGAAGATGTGATGATCGATGTGAAGTCGTTTGTGCGAATATTATGATGCTAATTAGCCCACGTGCGTTTCATTCATTCTTTCAGATGGTACCCACCAGGTCACGGTGATTTCTACCAATCGTTCCAGAACTCGGGATTGCTACGAAAGTTCATCGAGGAGGGACGCGAGTACTGCTTCCTGTCCAACATCGACAATCTAGGCGCAACGGTCGACATAAAGATACTGAACCGTCTAATTGGCGACGACCGACAGGGTGATAAACCGATTGAATTCGTGATGGAGGTGACGGATAAGACGCGTGCCGACGTAAAGGGTGGTACACTGATTAACTATGAGCACAAGCTCCGGCTGCTGGAAATTGCGCAGGTCCCGAAGGAACACGTGGACGACTTCAAGTCGGTGAAGACGTTCAAGTTCTTCAACACCAACAACATCTGGGCCCGGCTGGAGTCGATCGAACGGGTACTGAACGCGAAGACGATGAACATGGAGATCATCGTAAACAACAAGACGCTGGACAATGGCATGCGCGTGATCCAGCTCGAGACAGCCGTCGGTGCGGCCATGAAGTGTTTCGACGGTGGTATCGGTATCAATGTGCCACGATCGCGGTTCTTGCCGGTGAAGAAAACGTCCGACCTGCTGCTTGTCATGTCCAACCTATACAGCCTGAAGTATGGTTCGCTAGTGATGTCTCCGCAGCGCATGTTCCCTACCACCCCGCTGGTGAAGCTGGGCGACAATCATTTCAGCAAGGTGAAGGAATTCCTTAGCCGCTTTGCCAATATTCCTGACCTGATCGAGCTGGACCATCTGACCGTTTCGGGCGATGTGACATTCGGTCGGGGGGTGTCGTTGCGTGGCACGGTCATTATCATTGCCAACCATGGCGACCGTATCGATATTCCTGCCGGTGCAATCCTAGAGAACAAGATCGTTTCTGGCAACATGCGCATTCTGGATCATTAATAGAGAGAGAAGGATTTTGCAAAGGGCATAAACATCTTGGGCGTGGATAAAAGGCAGGCCAGTTGGACGATACTCAGGAGCGATAATAGCGCAAAGTGTGCGAAGCATGCAAACAAAAATATCTTAACAGTTGGGATAGCGGTAGTTTCTAGTTCGGAAAAAAGCAATACACGTAACGAAACGGGAAGAAAAAAGTTTCCTTCAAGACGGATCTGAAGCTCTCATGTTGTTTTGTTTGTTTGACTTATGAAGCGCAAGTGGATGAGTGTTTAAGCTTTTAAGAGGTTGAATTATCGTCACTTTGAAAAGACTTGTGAGAGTGGGAGAGTCTTTTGGTTTAATGAATGTTTGAATAAAAATACCACAACATGGACATCCTGCATGTTTTGTATTTCTTTCCATCGCGATCGTTTGACCAGCAATCGTTTGATCAGTAAATTTGAACATCTTTATGTTTATTCCACGCTCAACGGTCTCATGTAGTGCAACGTAAGTTCTAAATCCAGAATGATAATTTCATCGCATAAACTGCTCGATTTGAAGCCACAATAATCGAGCAAACTTATCGCTGTGAGTAAACGTCAAGTTTGTCGCGCTGGGAACTGCTTCTCGGGTGACAGTTTGTTGTTTACAAAAAAACTCCCGTTGTTTACAAAATTCCATTGGTCGCGGGGCTTAGTTTTCGGTCCGGCTTAGCTAATTTTTGTTTCGTCTCTCCTCACCCACAAAGTACCGGTGCATATTGAGGCCTTCAAATGGTTGAAAGCAATACTTGAACGTTTTTCTTCCCATTGTTCCTGTCACTTGTGTTTGTTGCGTGGTCGGTTTGGGCGTTGTTAGAGACGAGATTCTCCCTCGGCGAGTGGTAACAGGTTAAGCGGTGGTTTCTCTCATATAGGGTAATTGTACGTTCCTACTATTAACTAGTAATCAGCTAGATTGTGTTCTACAGTGCTCACACGGCAGTACGCGTGGTGTGACAAACTTGCAAAACGAAAGCTCACGTAGTCGTGTAATCGAAGGAATTTAGCAGCAGCGGCGGCAGCAGCAGAATAACCGGCACATTATGAGCGGAGAACCCGAAAAGGCGATGAAGAAGCAAAAGACGGTAAGAAGCAAGCACAGTTCTACTTTGATAAAATCGTAGTGTGAATAACCCTTTTTAGCTACTTTTGAGGCAAAAGGGTTGAAACTAACACCTGTACCTAAATTATATGATTTTTTTAGCGGATATTTGAAATAAAAATGTACATAATTTGATGGATTACAGTTGACTATCGCAATCCCCCATGCTCGAAAAGCACGTGATTGAAGTACCGTTTTGAAAAAATGAACCTCGTTTGAATGTGATTTTGGATGGTGATAATTGGGTCATTCAATATTCACGCAACATATGGTACACTAGTTGAACATCTCTTGCCATATGGAATGATAATCTGTGTACTACTTGATAGACTAGTGAAGGTCCGAAAATGTTTGCTGATAAGAAACTCTTACACATTATCGTACAAGAACAATGGACATTGTGAGCAGGTCCATTTGACCGATAAAAGTGTTTAATATCAAGCAGCTCCATATTTCGCTGCCTTCAATGCTTACGGTGCATAAGTGGATGGAAAGACGATCAGTTCTACAATTGCAACCGGTTGTTAATTATCACGCGACACCCCACACTCCCAATTCCCCATTCCCCTTTCCTCATTTCGCCCCAAACATAAAACTAACGATATGGTATGGTGTAGCTTATTGACCCCCACCCTGCGGGGCGAGAGAGAATGAATGTATACCAGAGAACCATACTGCTAAAGGGTCATCAAGCGTACAAATTGCGTTGACTAAGCACGACGACGATGCTCGACTATACGTTTATAATTGAAACTCATACATAGTTAGCCTCTCGTCTCGCCAGTCTTAGCGCAGCGCAGTGCAAAGTTTACACGCTTTATCGCAACGATCCAGTCGAACAGCGTGAAAGCGCGATGCGTACGCAGCCCTCTAGACATGTGTGTGAGCGCTCGACCAAGCAGGCGGCGAGCGCGCGCGCGCAGTAATGCTTTAGACTACCCGTGGAAAAAAAGTAGCGTCGATACTAATGGTGGGTTTTCATAAATAAGCCAACACATCGGTATGAGTCGCCCATTGCGCGCAAATCACTTGACGCAGTGGTCGGTCCTACATTTGCCACGTGTCGATAAACATAAAAACTTGAATTATGTTTTGTCTTGCTGCAGTTGATCAGTGAGCTGTTAGGAAGTAGATGACGGATTAAGTGTCGGTGAAAAACGGTTATTCCTAGTGTGGTTATTTCCTTTGTACGCTCAGCGCGAATTAAAAACAAACTTCACCAGTGGAAACCACAGGGCACAACAATACAGAACCGGGTCCCTTCTTTTTTCCACTCCGCCTTCGTTCATTCGTTCGTTAGTTACTTCGTGATCGACGCTTGTGGATCGTGTGGTTTGGCTGTTCGAAACTTTCTCCACCAACCGTTGAACACAACAAACTATAAGAGCGATGATCTTCCCCGAACGGTGCTGCACAATCGTCGCAAAAACGGGTATCATCGGACAGGCCAGCCTCACTCGGCATCACTATTGATCGGTCGAGCGTTACGATCGGATCGACTGTGTGCAGTTGCGATAATCATTTGCGTCGCGTGAAATTCTAACAATTAGCCACCCTCCGGTTGAAGCAGCTTGTGATTTGTGTGCCTCAGTGTGCTTGATTGATTAACGGATAATATCGAACGAGAATTCGTGCACAAAGAAGGAAAGAAAATGTTTGTGAAGCGAAGAAAAGTGGCCAACTTTAATAATAACTCTTTCCTGGGCAACTCCAATTACGAGAATGGAGCTGCAGACAGGATCATGGTGAAGACACGCTGCGGCAAGCATAAGGACTGTGCCGGTAATGTTTCCCCTGAGGTAAGAGAAGAACATCCCTTTTGCGAGTTTTGGTTATGAAAGCGCTATGAAACTCATAATATTAATAATAATAGGTCAAGAGGCAACAGAAAGATCAAATTGCCGCTGAGAGACTTTGGTGCAGGAAAAATAAAAACATGCATAAATAATGAGGCAACCAGCACTAGGGAGAAAGAGGCTGGTTGTACAAACTTTCACTTATTTTCTGGCAAACTCGGCGATCCCTTCCTGTAAGTATTGTGGAAGAAGCGCAAGTCGTGCGCGCTTTTTCATGTTCCACAAAGGTTCGATGGGCTTTCCGACATTTCGGACAAGTCGTCGATTTTGCTGTTGACCGTTTGAAGCGCGAACTTTCTGGTCATTTCCTTCCTGCTTAGTTGCGCATACAGCGGGTATGTTTCGTTTTTGCCACCGTGAGTCGAGCGAGTCTAGCGTGTGCTTCAAACGGTCGCGCGATGTTGTGTTGCGCGGATTATGTAAGGGTTGATCGCTTGGCTGGCCAATGAACTTTGATTCAGGAAGCGATCGTGTAGGCTCGAGTACTACTTTGTGGTACTGAAGCTGTTGGTACCGCTGCTTTTTTGCAGGGTGAGCCATTATGTGGCATTATTATATTTTAGGGAAAGCTTTCATTGTGTGGCTTATGTGGAGTAGTCTAACTCTAACCACAAAGCAAACACACAAGCACACCCCTTTTCTTTGCCTTGCTCACGCGTGCCGATACAGATTGTCGCCGCCAGGTTCTCGCATACCAAGGTGCTGAACGATCTCATTGCACCGAAGTCGTCGGTTTACTGCAGGCAAAATAAATAACTTATCTTTGTAAGCCTATTATCGTAGCTGCTTTCTGCTGCGCCGTTGTAACAGTCATCTACTTAAGTGTCGTGGCGCAAAAACGCTCACAACATTCCGTTGTAGTTCTTCGTTCGTACAGCGTTGCCCGTTCTACACCGTTATGATGCAGCAGCCCGAGGAGGTAGTATCGTGATCGTAAACAGCGCAGGGCCCAAAGAACCTTGAATTGGGCTGAGCGTTTTGTGTGTTTCACCTCGCGGAAAGCCTTGTCTGTTTGTTCTAGCGCGCTCGCTTGCTAATGAATGATCTGCTTTCTTCTTTTCATCCCGCCCAACAGTGCCTTCAGGTAGCGACGAACGTGACCGAGCAGAAGCACAACGTGTCGCGGGAGGTGCGTGGCCAAAACCTTGGACTGTGTCGTGGCTTCCGCGGGTGCACCGTTTGGCTGACTGGGCTGAGCGGTGCTGGCAAGACGTCGATCGCGTTCGAGCTGGAAGCGTACCTTGTGTCCAAAGGCATACCGGCGTACGGACTCGATGGCGACAACATTCGTACCGGGTTGAACAAAAACCTGGGCTTCTCGCAGGTCGACCGGGAGGAAAACATTCGCCGTGTGGCCGAGGTGGCCAAACTGTTCGCCGACAGTGGGGTCGTGTCGATCTGCAGCTTCGTGTCGCCGTTTGCGGAGGATCGCGAGATGGCGCGCAAGATACACAAGGACGCGGATTTGAAGTTTTTCGAAATTTACATTGACACTCCGCTGGAAGTGTGCGAGACGCGCGACACGAAGGGTTTGTACAAGAAGGCGCGCCAGGGTGTAATCCAGGGCTTTACGGGGGTTACGCAGGCGTACGAAGCGCCGGATGCGCCGGATTTGCGCGTCAGTACGGAAGGTATGACGGTGCGCGAATCCACGCTGAAGCTGATCAACCTGCTCGAGAGTGAGGCGATCATACCGAAGTTTCTGAAGGAGGACGAACCACTGCCGGAGCTGTTTGTGGCGGAAAGCCTTAAGGCGGCACTCGAGGCGGAAGCGAAAACGTTGCCCTCGCTATCGATTAGCGAGGTAGAACTTCAGTGGCTACAGATACTGGCCGAAGGATGGGCCTGCCCGCTGAAGGGGTTCATGCGCGAACAGGAGTACCTGCAGGCGTTACACTTCAACTGTCTGCTGAACGAGGACGAAACGTTGCGCATCAATCAGTCCGTCCCGATAGTGCTTTCCGCGACCGACGCCGATAAGCAGCGTCTCGAGGGGGTCAGTGCTCTTGCGCTCCAGTATAACGGGCGCACAGTGGCGGTGCTGCGCAAGCCAGAGTTTTACTACCAGCGCAAGGAGGAACGATGCGCCCGCCAGTTTGGTACGACAAATCGCGCCCATCCGTACATCAAGATGATCTACGAGTCCGGTGACTATCTGGTCGGGGGTGAGATAGAGGCACTGGAGCGCATCGAGTGGAATGATGGGCTGGACGCGTATCGACTGACGCCGAACGAGTTGCGGCGAAAGTTCCGCGAGATAAAGGCGGACGCCGTGTTTGCCTTCCAGTTGCGCAATCCGATTCACAATGGGCACGCGCTGCTGATGAGTGACTGCCGGCGGCAGCTGTTGGAGCGTGGGTATAAGAATCCAGTATTACTGCTGCATCCCCTCGGAGGCTGGACGAAGGATGACGATGTACCATTGCCGGTGCGTATGGCGCAGCATCAGGCGGTGCTGGATTCGGGGGTGCTCGATCGTGACCACACCGTGCTGGCCATCTTCCCATCGCCCATGATGTATGCCGGTCCGACCGAAGTACAATGGCATGCAAAGGCTCGTAAGTACTTACCGCAGCACGCGGAAAGTTTTAAGATTGGAAATTGATGGGGTTTTCTTCTGTATTGTTGTTGTAGGAATGAATGCGGGTGCAAATCACTACATTGTTGGACGCGATCCGGCCGGTATGCCCCATCCGGACAAGGAACTGTACCCAGATGGCAATCTGTACGATGGAACGCACGGTTCGCGCGTGCTCAAGATGGCACCAGGATTGGACAGTATAGAGGTAAGTGTGGGAATAAAGAACATTCTAACAAATCCTTGTTGATCCAACCATTGCCTTTCTCTCCGCTTCCAGATCCTTCCCTTCCGTGTGGCCGCATACGATAAATGAGGATCGCGAGATGGCTTTCTTCGATCCGGCACGCAAGCAGGACTTTGATTTCATCTCCGGCACCAGGATGCGCACGTTGGCGCGTAATGGAGAAAATCCGCCCAATGGGTTCATGGAACCGAAAGCATGGCAGATTCTGGCAGAGTACTATCAGTCGTTGCAAAAGTCACAGTAGTTCAGTGCCACTTTAGGGCAACCGGGTGGTCGCCTTCTCCATCGAGGACGCCCCAAACCACTGGAGACGACGGTTTTACTTTTCTCATATTAAAGATTTTATGTTTTATGTTCTATTAACGCAAACGCTCTGCTTTGCAAAAGCACCGAAGCATTTCAATACCATTGTAATAGCAGTAATAAACGACCTGTATCGGAACGGTACGGTAAAATTGGCAGTGAACAAAAATAGTGCAACCGGTTATCATCTGAATTATATCTTTATTCACACAAACTTACAGGTCGGTTGGACGCGCGCGCTATAAGTAATTTAGTGTCTGTGTGCAATTAGAGGGTGGCGCCACTTCAGCATATGCTCTTTAATATGAAAAAAAAAAAAAAGATAAACTGTAAATCCGATTCACACCTTCCGTGACACACATCCGGATACATAGATAAAAACACAAATTTAAAAAACCTTCTCTCACTATCTTAAATACGGTCGCCATCGAACGGAGAACATCATCATCAAATGGCATTAGGGGGTAGGCGGGAGTTGGATTCCTGCTTGTCACTTTCAGTAAAAAGCGCCTGCATATAGTGTCTCTGCCTTACTACAAGAGCCCACAATATCGAGCCCGAGGGAGTGGCCGTTTGCTATCCTTGACAGTACGTTATAACAATGGAATATGCACTATTCTCCGTTGGCCACAGGCGCACACTTCCTACAGTTGGGTGTCATGCAAGGTAGAGCAGAGAGGGTTACCTGCTTATCCACTACTATGTACAATACGTTCGCTAAATTACACCATACAGACATCGACGGGTTCGTCGTCTCGTGCATGCGCTTTTTCGAAGGGTCAGCGCGAACGCCACCGATACGAACGGGATTTGTATGCGCGCGTTCGCGCCTTTCGTCGTTTCTATTTGGGGAAATCCGCCTCGCTCGAGATGATACCTTTGTGGGCCATCATATCGTCGATGTACTTCTTCACCTTGCGCTCCGCTACAGAGAG
>KB685314.1:0-14922 GCA_000349165.1 Anopheles christyi
GGTACCTACACATTGGCTGACCACAAAGACCGTATTTACTTACGTCGGTTTCCTTTATGCCGTCTATGCTCCTATTCGTTGTTAACTTTTTGGACAGGGGTAGTGTTTTTTTTTTTCTTTCTTCAAGTTTGAGGCAACCCGATAGTCCTCCAGCCCTCTACACCCTGACACCTGCGACCGGCCCTTTTGAATGCAGCTCGAGCACAATCTTATCTGTATCGGAGGAACTGTTGTTGATTGATGTTACTTCTCTCGATTACGATTCGTACAGCAAAGGGCTATGTGAAGTGGTGTGGCTGGTACGCTATCGATAGACAAACACGCTCTGCCAAGTGCTGTGTAAACAGATCGGTGACGATTGAAGGGCAGTGAGGGAGGAGGGCAGGAGGGGGATGTGGCATTTGTTTGATTTGCCATTGACTGCAATGTGTGGATGGGTATCTCTTTGCATCTTGAAAGTGTAATGCTACTCCTTTACGCATAGGCACAATTGACGGGAAACTGCACAGAATTGCGCGTCATGTCGCCTCAATTTCTTAGTGTGTTAGATTGTTTCTGAAAACTACTGATTACACACACTAATCGTTTTAAAGCATTTGTAATAACTTGTCTATGTGTGCAGAGTGAAGTCATAATGTCTGTGCTGACACGAGTCATCGGGTTTGAGTAAGCAAAATGAAGAATCAATTATTTTTCCGCGAGTTTAATTAAGACGGGCACGGAAAAAAAAATTTTGCCATTATTTTTACAAAGCTTTGGGGATTCTTTAGGCAAAGGGCATATCGAAAACCGCCGAAACTCATGCCCAATTCGCATCTCTCTTACCGTATGAATGAGTCTAACGAATTCAATATTTCCCATTTCTAGCCAATAGCCGTCCAGGATCTACGCAAATGGACGTCCTCGGAGGCAATCGGTGACGTTACGACCGGGATCGCGTGCTCTGTAAAGATAATGTCCAACAGTTACACCAACAATTCCGTCCTACCGAACATTACCGAAACGGCAACGTCCTCCGATCTTACCGATGCACCGACCACGTCCGAAAGGGCGGACGAAACGGATCTCGACGCAATCACGACACTAGGGACGGAAATGGTTCGGAGTAATAACAGTAGCGGTGATGATCGTGTTGATCACCTGCTGCCATCCCCAGCAGAGCAATGCCGCATTCTGGCCTCCAAGTGAGTCCAACGCCGTGTTTACTCGAGCCGTGTTCATTTGGAGGCATAATTTAATTCGCTTCTTCCTGTTTACATTACTCCCCCGAACAGATTCCCTGCCGAAACGATCAAAATCGATACCTCTGGACGGGCGTTCGATCGCATGTCGTCGACGCGGAAATCGCTAGTGTGCTATTCGACGACGCGGCAGAAGAAGGACGAGACGGGCAAGCCGGAAGAGGATACGGTTAGGCGAAGGTCCCGGTTAAGGCGCCCGAGAGGCAAACGGCGCAACACGATCGCCAGCTCGGATCAGCGGGAAATTGCGGAGGTCATCAATAAGGGGTACGTACGTCGTGCGGTGTACACACCCATTGGACCACATGCGAACCGTATTCATTCATCGCTTTCTGATCTTCATCATCACACACTACTATGTGGCTAAGCTAAAACGGTCAACCGACACTGGTTGGTCGGCAGTGCTGCGTTCTGGCTGCTGTAAATTTGTTGCGCCTTGTTCGTGTGTGTGTGTGTGTGTTTTGATCATCCTGATGTTATTTGGGTTTTGTTTCTGTATATTACGTGTTGCACATTTTAACAAACAATTTGCATCTAACACGACAATCTGTGCCGTTCGCTTCTCTTCAGCATTATGGGTTTGAAAGGCGGATGGTACAAAATAATTATGTAGATGGCTGATAGGTTGATAGTAGAGAGAGAGAGAGAGCCCATAATGCTGAAGCATCGCCGCTGTACTAAACGTTTCCAATTCTCTTTCACAGCGAACCCGAGAGCGGTACCGTGGACGAGCATCCGGTGTGTGATTTCGGGGAGTTGATGCCTGCTGTACGCAGCAAGTCGGGCGATCTGCTGCGCAAAGAACCGTCCTTCTCGGCCGAATGGGCCAAGAGCTTCAACAAGATGTCCCACTTTAACTCGCTCAAGCAGTGGGGCATGAACCGGCTGCGGATGATGAACCGCGAGTCGGCGAGCCACCGCGACAAGGATCAGGACATTGACGACTTCAATATCCACGATACCACACTCGCGCGTCAACCTAGCATCGGGGGCAGCCGGCGCCGGGGCACCGACCGGGAGAAGCGCCTTTCGCACGATCGAAAGCCGTCTTACTCATCGTCGGAACGCAGCTCGACCGGCATCCTAGGCGGTGGCACCACCTACCTGCCCGCCTCGATCAATCCGGTAAAGTTGAGGGAAACGTCCACGATACGGCGCCAGCGTCGGACGGCACTTGGCAACAGGGATGAGCCGCACTCGTCCAGCGGCAATTGGAGCGCGAGCTCCGAATCGGGCAGAACGTCGATCGGTAGCGAGATTACGACGACCAACACGCACCCAAAATCGAGCGCATCGAGCACGTCGTTGAATCACAGCAATCCGATCAGCTCGAGTGCTCCACCGAGCTCGATCGTGAGCAGGCGGCGATTCTTCAACACCTCAGCATCGAGCAGCGTCACGAGCGAGGGAACGATCACGCCTGATCTGCAAACGTTTGACTACCACGATGAGGGTGGCGAGACGAGTTCGGTGTATTCGTGTGATACCGAAGGATACTATACCTCGTTCCATGTTGATTCGGGCTTGAAGACGCTGAAGGAGGAAGAGCCCATGACGCCGTTGCAATCGACGACGGCACTTTCGAGCATCACGTCGTTCTCGAGCTCCGGTAATACGACCGTTGTATCGGATTACGATGTGTACGGGAAAGGTTCAACGTCGACAACGACCAGTTCAGCGGGAACAATCTGCACGGTGCTGGCGGAAGGCGACAAGAGTGTTAGTGCAAGTGCCTCCAACTTACCCAAAATTCCCGAGCGCAAGAGCTCACTGACGAAGCTGAACCGCAGCAACAGCACGGCTAGCAATGGTACGCTGGAACGAAGTTACTCCAGCAGTACGCTAGGCAGCACACTGGACAGTACCGGTACGATCAAGCGAAATGGGGTACTCATCCAGAAGGAGGTACTGAAGATCCTGCGACAGGAGAATAACAATCGTCTCGATGTGGCGGACGGAAATGCGCCGAAGGTAGCGACCACGCCACAGCACCCGTCACTAACTGGACCAGCGTCTGGTGAAGGTGTCACAAAGCTTCCGCCCACTGCCGAACCGGAACACTCCGAATCATCCGACGTGGAGTGCGTGGAGCGTACTGAAAGACTGAAAGTGAAGACAACGATCAACACAAGCCGCATTCCTTCCATGTGCATCATCACCCCCACGAACAGTGATGATGAGCAGCAGCAGCAGCAGCAACAGCCAACTGGCATTTCCGGTCTGAAGCCGATGCAAAGTAAATCGACCGAAAAGGGCAGTATTGGTGCGAGCAAGCGACGTCCTACGCTAACCGAATCGGCATCATTCGAGCTGAAGAAACCGAAAGATTTCCGCAAACATTCGCTGCTCCCCCTGAACAACGTGTTCGATAGGATAAAGGGTGCATTGCCCCATTTGAAGAAATCACCGACCAAGGAAGATGGAACGGGTGGCTTTTCTTCCGGTTCCAAGCAGATTGCCGAAGTGCCTGCATCAACCGAGGAGCGTGAAGGTGGAGAGTACGTCGAGATTTCCAAGGGACGTAAAACACCGAACGAGCTGACGGTGCGCCGCAATTTGGCCACCGTGCTCTCGGGAAATTTGAACGAAGAAACGGAGTACGTATCGCTCAATGAGCTGCCCTGTAACATAAAGTGCGAGAGCGCCAGTTTCCTGGCAATGGATGTGGAAAAATGTGCAGCTTCCGAAGGGGGCAGTAGCAACGATGGTGCTGCGCTGCAACAATCGGGTCAAGATGGCGTCCCGGGAAGCAGTGGAACAGGAGGGGTGACGCCGAGCGACAAGAGGCATGCTGCGCTGAAGGGTGCTGCGCGCGTGAAGCTGGATGCGAACGGGCGAGTAATTTTCTCATCTGACAGCTTGAAGCGACGGAAGGGTGCCCATACAACGTTTGCTCCCGGCCCATGCGTAAAGGATGTGTCGTCACGCGAAGCGCAATGTAAACAACTGCTCGTTGTACAACAGCATCCGCAGCAGCAGCAGCAGCAGTGCGCAGGAAGTGATGGTGGCGGAACAGTGAGTACAACGAACCCAGCAGACAGTGGTGGTGCTGCCGTACTAGTTCCCACGAATCGAACACTGCTCAAACGGCCGCTCATTTCGGCCCGTTACGGTACACCCCGAATCGGACCATCTCCCATCGGGGCAGGTGGGCTGCTCGAGCCAGCGAAGAAAACCCTAGTGGCTACCATTCTCCCCAACAGTGCCAAATCCGTACAGCCTCCGCCGCTACGACGGGAGGCCCGCGAACTAACCAACATGCACTCGTTCTCCCCGTACGGGACGGACGTAGCGGCCGACCGTGGTGAAAGTAGTGCAGCATTCTACGCTGGTGCTACACCGATTGCAGCTTATCAGGCGCCCTCGGTAGCTTCAGGACCAGCAACAGTAGGCCATGCGAAACTGTACCCCGAAGGTAAGCTGAACGAGCGCTTCCGTGTTCACGCATTCTATGCACCACAGTAGGTAGCATAATTTAGGTTAGAGCACTGTCCCCGACCCTCCCGAGCACGTAGAATGTTGCCAGGAAACGAAGGAAGAGCATTTAAAACGGACGGTGAATAGAAGTCATGAGAATATGAACAAAAAAGAAACAACACGCGCAGAATCGCATCGCCATGTTTTGTTTTGTGTAATAATTTAGATGCTTTAGATTATTTTTTTGTTTGTGGCTTTGCTTTTTTATGTATGTTGTATTTTTTTTAGCAATGTGGCGAACTAACAAAACCCCGCACACCCCATCACCTCGACATGCAAGTGTACATAATCTTGGGAAGCTTTACTGCAGATAAAAAAAACGTGTTTTTAACGACCTTTTTTAACACAACTAAACTTTCAGTCGACTTTACGCGGTATTTACTTAGTATTCTTCTACAACGAAAGTACAAAAAAAAGATTAGCTACTATTTATCCCAGCCGTGCAGGATTTTTGTTTACTTTACACGTGCTATAATATATTGCTTTTTAAAATAAACTTCGATGAAAAACTATTCGTGTTTCGTGTTGTTTCGACAGCTTTCCTAACACATCGGGCCTCCACTCCAGCGCGTTTGTACTGTTGTGTGTGCGTATGTGTGTTCTTGCAATCTTTTTGTTTTGCTTAAATGTAATTAAACTTTTATGTAGAGTTAACTAAATTCCAGGCTCTTTCCAACACACATTCACTATTGCTTTTTATTTGCACAATCATCTTTCACATCTCAATACACCTTGGCACAGAATCTGGGAATAGAGTAGTCTACCCGCACACTACACTCACACAGAAACACACACATCACAGTAGCACATGAGTCCCGTTTTGAACCATCCGCTCTGTAATGATGGACCTGACTTTACCACTTCTTTGCAGGTGCACACTCACTGGACCGTTCTAGCATACGGAACTGGTATCCGGACAAGCTAACAGTTCAGCGCAATCTTGCCAGACTGCCAACGCGGCCTGACTATGCAAGAACGTACCGGGCGGTGGCTGGAGGTAGTGCTCAAGACTACGCACCACCCCGTGCCCTAATGGCAGGAAGTTTCGCCAGTCCACAGGCCAGTCCGCTCGTACCGGAAACCACCGTACCGGATCCATACAGTCTGTATGCGATTCCAAAAAAAGTGAAAGCTTCCCCGCTAGCCGCCATCCCCAAACCGATGGATCGCAGCTTACGGACGATACTGGCCGAGCAGAGTGAACTGTCGCCGATCAAACCTTGCCAAACGAACCCATTCCGTACGTCTACCCCGTCGAAGGAGGATGAAGTTACGATTGGTTCACTGCACCACCGACTCCTTTCCTCAAACGTCCGATCGTTGGGCAATTCGCCGGTACATTCGGGTCGCTCGACACCACGCGAACTGCTCGAACCGCAGCCAACAACACCGCGAGGCAGGCACAGCTGGGCTTCGAACAGTGTCGAGGTACCGAAAACGTGCTCGGACCGGCTCGGTACACCCAAGACTAGCTTGATGGACTTCAAGAAGCTGTTGCTAGCCCACGGTACCAAGTCCCATGCAAGTCCGGGCTCGAAAATGTCTGCCGTGGAGTTGCTGAAGAAAAGTAAGGAAACGGTCGCAACGAGACCGAAGGATCAACAGACCAGCAGTTCCCCGGCCAGCGGTATGGCAATACTGGATATGTCCGCATCGCCGAAAATGTACAGCTTCCGGCGGATAGCACAACAGGGCGGGTACGGTGGTTCGCCAACGAAGGGGTCGGGTGGTAAGGGTGCTGCAGCACGCTCGAACTGGCGCTACAACAATATGCGCACGGGTGTGATCTCCACCGCCATACCGGAAGCGAACAGTGAGGAAGACATCATCCCACCGGCGGACGATAGTAGGAAGAGCTGCGAGCGGAAGGAAATGGTCCGCTCCTCGCCCGGGCCGGTACCGGAGTGCGACGATGAAGGAGGGGTGGTAGAGGAAACGATCAGTAGCTTTAAGGAAAACATTTTCCTCAAAGAGGACGAAAACAATTTCATGCGCGGTGAGATACCACGGCTGGCGAAATCGTTCGCTGGGTTTTCTGCCGCGGATGGGCCACCACGGCACCAGGCTGGTGGTGGTAAGCTGGTGAAGGATATGGCCGCAAAGTTGATGGCCACAAGGGACCAGGAAGCGGTGGATGAGGCGAAAGCCAAGCAAGCAGCACTTGAAACGGCGCTTTAAAATGGGGAAATGGGAAAATGGCATTCACGCCACTCTTAAGACTTAAGCTTCTTCTTGTAAGCTTTCAAACTATCCGCCCCAGAAACAAAACTATACGCGTGTGTGTGTGCGGGTTTGCGTGTGTCTAGAGCAGAGATAGGTGTATTCATTTTCCAATTTGTGGCTGCTGTATTTATCCTTATTTATTCTAATTTATTTTTGTGTTTTTTTGTTCAACTGTTGTTTACATTTTTATGAAGCAAAACACAAAATGGGGAAACCTACTGGCAGCTTTTCCTCCCTCGCTCTTACTCTTGCCTGTAGTTGCTTAAAAACTTAATTTTAAAACATTATCATTTCCTTTCTTTAACTGCAACTTTTTTCTACTATGCAAGAAAAATCCTTTCGGACCCAACACTTCCCACCGCGCGTGTGTGTGTGTGTGTCGGATGCATTAGGCAAAACAGAAAAAGACTCGCAACACTGAAATACGAGCAAAATGATTTCGTTAGGTAGTAAAGGCCAAATTTCTTGCGATCGTTTATATAGGATCGCAACATCGCGTAGGGATCGATAATGTGCTTTTGCAAGATTTCAATATGATTCCAGTGACGGATGGGCCAGTTATGATTTTTTGTTGTCGAATCCAAGCGGAAACATTCATTTCAGTAGCAATGGAAGCCAATTAATACTAATATTTAAAATTCGCCAGAGGGAGAAAAAACGACTTGAGCATAATTATTTGATCGCTGTTAAAGGGGAAAGAAAAAAAACATATACAAAGTATTATCATGCAAAACGAGGCGCCAAATTCGCGTGAAGCTAAGCATATTCGATGTAGTTTCATATCAAGGCTAATAGCATTTAAGGCTTTATCTCTGTATGCATTTACAACTAAATTGCCCCAAATCGTTTAGGTTTTTTTTGGTTTCGATTGGGTGGGTGAGCCGTTGCCCTGCGGTAACGGGATAATAGAACGCGGCAGCTAATAGGAAACTATTGCAAAGATGGTTTTACAAGATGGTGTTCAGAGAATATCGTTGCATTATTGAATGGAGACATATTTAAGCAAAGCAATTAAGAGAATAAAGCATTAAAATATTTAGCAGTTAATTGTTTTTTTTAGTGATTGTAACCGTTTCCTGTTGCTGATGAAAAGATTGGCACTTTGAATGTTTTACTGAGAACTACGAAGGACCTGCTCCTCGTAGTTATCAGCTAGATTACAGCTAACCTGGTGATATGGAGAAATTAAACTTTGACGACATTTCTTTACATGTAGCTTATCCGTACAATTGTCTTACATATATTTTTTCATAATTTCGATTACCGTACAATCGTTCCATGAAATTCAAATGAATGAAAAGAAGAAAAACGGACGTACCCTCCGCCTATCCTTAGCTTTTCGGATTGAGCTGTGGCGGTGCTGCGTTCATTACCGGTGGCCTCATTCCCAAGCCCATCGGCGGCATGCCCATCGTTGGTACCATCATCGGCGGAGGCCGCATGCCCATCATCGGTGGTGGCAGCGGACCGTTCGGGCCCATCAGCAGGGGGGGTGCGCCAGTAGGCATGCCCGGAATGATGCCCGGCCTAGGCGGCATATTCATGGTCGGCGGTGGGATGGAAATGTTTGGCTTCGGTGGCCCCGTGGTGAACGGATTCGGGGCAATCTTGCCCGCTTTGTACGCTGCGGTCGTCGCGTCGATCAGATGCTGCGCCTGCTCCTCCATCCATTTCTGGTAGTAAAATTTCACGTTGTCCTTGTGCTTGCGGCCAGTGCAGTGAGTCTTCCGGACGCTGGGTGAATCGTGCGTCAGGTATGTGTCACAGTAGTCACAGTAATATTTCGGCATCGTACTGAGTTTCGTTTCCCAAAACTGAACGGCAAACAATTGTTGTGGCTTTTCCTTTTGATATAAAACAACAATCTTACTGCTTGGAGATTGACAGCTGTCATGAACGGGGTCGAGGTGTACATATGGGAGCTGGAATCGAAAACATTACACGATTTAAATGAACAAAAACAATATTTTATTTCCCAAAACTTATTTTAAAAAAATATTATCATTACTTTACTCTATAATGAAATCAACAGGTTTTTATTCGACTTTTATCTATCTGTTTTGTTCAATCAACTGATCTAGATCATTTGCCTACGATACCCTTCGTTACCTTGGCAATACTGTCCTCTACTGTTGACATCCGAATTGTTTACAATGTGCGTCGTATTGTTTGATCGTGTGCTTTTCGCGAAAACGATAGTACCGGCTTGATAAACAACTGTTTCATGAATCTTCCTGTACGTTGCCGCATCTTAAGATGTTGCTCAAAACAATCCGAATAATAATGAAACCGGCCAGATCGTTCAGCTGCAGTCAATTTGGAAAGAAAGGTAAGGTCAGCGCGGAAGGATCCATCTGCTAAGGATTGTTCTGCACTGAGGGTGTAGCTAATATCTATGTGTAGAATAGCATTGTGTTGTGTTAATTGGAAATTTGCCTAAATTTATCCCTCGTAGTTATTGTGGCATTGGCAGTTTACCGCGCTATACAGAGCTGATTAGAACGGATTATCTGTGGACTTTTCGAAGAAACCTTCGTAAGCACGTAATCTCCATTGATCCATAGTATTGTGACGAAACAATTGGCTGCGTATGAGAAGCTTTTACCAGGTGAAAACTTATGTTAATGTTATTTATTGTTACTGTGTTTATGTTAATCGGCCGGTTTTGTATGCCAGCTGAAAAAAAAAAAACTGTCCGCCAGTTTTACTTTTAATCAATTATCATATCAAAGAGCAAAGATTCGTTTCGCAAACTTCATCGATGATTGTCTGAGGTTGTATTTATCCTTACGTATCTGGCTAACTCGTGCTTTGAAGTTTGGCGATCGCGTTTTATGTGGAAAGCAATCATTCTGACCGATTTCCGCGAAATCGATTTGTTTACATTTGATGTCAGGTAAATCTTGAATAAAACTTATCCACTCTATACCTTGAGCGCCATGTTGCTCTGGGAAGCAACGAATTAGTGCATGTAAACGTGGTAATATTTGTAAACAACGGTTTAAAAAAACCATCGCTACATTCCGTTTCATTTTAAATGTCCCTAAGCTAGACTTTTTTCTGGAATGTAAACATTTTATTTCAATGTAATATTTATTAGTGTTTTTATCTGAGAAGTGTTTATGAGGACAAATATTAGCCGTTTGTTTTTGCGCAGTGTAATATGTTGTCTCTCAGGATTACGCATATGACACTGCTTTTGGCGCGGTTCTCGCAGCTGCCGCGCGGACACTTTTGACAAACGCCACCCGGTGGGGTCGGGATTTCGCGCTCAAAAACAGTTTTTCTTCTCATTTACGGTCTTCTGGTGCGTGCGTGTCGACGCGTTTGTTTCATTCTCGTGCTATCGACCATGGTGAACAATTTTACCTTTGTTTGACCTATCCATTTTCTAAGTGTGGTGTTCTTGACAAAATTGCTTATAGTAGTTACGCTTGTACTATTCGGTACAATTTCATTTATTTTCACAAAACTTGTAAGAGAAGCGAAAGTGCATTAACATGTGTTCCCCCTTTTGGGTGCTAAGCTCTAAAGTGTGTATATTTTTTTTGTTTTCTCTTCCGGCCTTACCAACTACTCAGGACGCAACATTTACAACATGCCTCCGATAGCTAACGAAAAGCTTGGAGCCAGCGGCAAGAAGCCGTTTACGGTGTTCGTGGAGGGTAATATTGGGAGTGGAAAGACGACGTTCCTAAATCACTTCCAAAAGTTCAACGACGTATGTCTGCTGACGGAACCGGTGGAAAAGTGGCGCAACTGCGGTGGAGTGAATCTGCTCGATCTGATGTACAAGGAGTCACATCGTTGGGCGATGCCATTCCAGACGTACGTTACGCTAACGATGCTCGACATGCATACATGCCAGACGGACAAATCTGTAAAGCTAATGGAACGATCGTTGTTTAGCGCAAGGTAAGGTGTAGCGTGTTAGAGAGAATTTGCCGTATACATAACTTAATCCGCTCCTTACAGAAACTGTTTCGTGGAGAGTATGCTGGCTTCCGGTTCACTGCACCAAGGCATGTACAATGTGCTGCAGGAATGGTATGACTTCATCTGCTGCAATATTCACATACAAGCGGACTTAATTGGTACGTTTATGACCAGTTGCAGTGCGATGCAGTTTAGGTAGTTTTTTCCGCCCACCGGTTCTTATCTCTCTATCTCCTTCTACCTCTCTCCAGTGTATCTTCAAACTAGCCCTGAAGTTGTGTACGAACGGATGAAACAACGGGCCCGCTCAGAAGAGAGTTGCGTTCCGCTTGAGTACCTCAAGGAGTTGCATGAGCTACACGAAAACTGGCTCATTCATGGCGCGTCACCTCGTCCCGCTCCGGTAGGTACCATTGCGTTTATTAGTCTATTATCGTTTCAACCAATCATACTAACCCACACATATGATGTCACATTCTCTTCGCACATCCCAGGTGTTGGTGTTGAATGCAGACCTCGATTTGAATACGATCGGGACGGAGTACGAACGGTCTGAGACGAGTATATTGAAGCCAATCCTGATAGAAAATACCAACCAGCATGCGATACTTACGTCCCCAGCGAAGCGCGCGAAGACGGACTTCTAAACATTTCCACTCGCGTAGGGCATTATTTATGTACCTTTTTCCCTTCTTTACCATTGTAATTGGACCTTAATTAAACATATAAGCGAAGGCCAACCAATGTGTCTACGTGGCGAGGGACTGTGCAAAGAAAGTCACGTATATTGTAGACATGCAGATACGATCCTAGTGACGAACAAAGGCGCAGAGATTAGATGCAGCAATATGTTTGGTTGGCTTTCGAGTCTTAGGTAGTAGCGTGAGTGTAATAGTGCTTAACGATGTTTGTGTTTTTACGACATTATAGTTAGTGTACGATGATACGATCATGAATTGGAATAAATGTTTGTGTCTGAAAATTGTAATCTTTACTCCAAATGGGCACTCAGTGTTAAGTATTTTTTGGTGTTAGTTGGTTGATAGAATATTTTGCAAATTGAGTAGAACGAAGATGAAGTGTTGATTCAAAAATTGCAAAACTATAAGTTTAAAACACCCGATTAATTAAAGAAATTATATCTTGCATCGGGTATGTGTAGGCTAGCTGGTACAATATTCACTTAAAAATCAAAAAATTAAAGATAAAAGCTTAGAATCAATAACAGCATATGAAGCACAACAAGGAAAACAACGGTCCAATGTACAACAACAAATCTGCTCGAATTCGGGTCATTTGAATTTTTTTCCCATCTGACTGAAAGACCCCGTGCACTCACACATGCGCACAACCAAACTGTCAACTGGTTTTTCCAACGCTAGCTGGGAGCACTGCTTTTGTTTGGATGTTTGGGATTAACAAAAAATAACAATTCTGCAGAATCTGCTGTCCTCCATCCCCTGTTGAAAGTGGTTCAGGAAATATCTGTGAATCTGCTCCATAACTTGTGTAATTTACCGTGTAATTAGTTGTGTGTAGTGTGTTTCCTAACCGAAGAGTGTGAGAACGCATCGGTGCGACAAAATCTGTACAACAAAAAATACAACCGGGGGACGGTAAGAATTATCGATTTTTTCCTACCCATATGCAGCGGGCCAGGGTCTCATCGGCGTTTTTTTGTCTTCTTTCTGTTTGTGATGCTGCTGCTAAACTTGCTTTTGGATGGGGGCGGGGACGCTTTCGGTGCAATTTTGCTTTGTGTTGTGCAGGAAGTTAGCCAAATGACCAACATTGAGCAACACCATGACGTGGTTAAGGAAAGCTTTTTTCACTTTATCCGCAAACATATACCAAAAGCGGACCTGAGCATCGTCGACGAGATCGTGCTCTCGTACGTTATATCCATCCTCGAGGAAGCTTCCCAGGATCCGTGCTTCGATGTGGAAGGTAAGCCCAAGTAGAAAACATTCGAAGCGAGAAGAGTTTCAATCGACTTTTTATCGTTATCGTTCATGTGTGCATTACAGGCTTCATCGAGATGATGTCCGCTTACTTTAACGACTTTGCGAACATCGAACCGGAAACGGTGTGCGCTTGGATATTCGAGCTCGAAAATCAAATCTCTAACAAGAACCCGATCTCTAAGAAGGATTCGAATAATCTATCCCTCAAGTAAGTAGCCCTGGAGCTGGAGCTTGTGAAGAGCTAAACACTTATTTTTTTACTGTACTTAATTTCCGTTCTACCACAGCTCGCTGTCCTTGGTCGATATGATACCGGAGGAAAAGCTTAGAGGACGCCACTCGTCCGAAAGTGACCGCGAGATGATGGGACATGATCCGCACAAACGTACCCACCGCTTGTCCGATAGTGATGGTGGATCGACTGAAGGCTGCAATTACGATCTGTTTGCGGAACAGTGCGACATTCTGCAGGAGATGTTTCCCGACAGTTCATTCATTGAGGTAATTGGAAGGCAACATAAATGGCTTGGAAGAGTGAAATGGAACTAATTTATTTATTGTATTTAATCACTCCTAGGTCAAGCACTGCACCTTGATCGCGAATGGAGATGTCGATCGGGCGACACAAATACTTCTCCATCGCCAGGAGGCGGGCCAAAGCTTGAAAGGCCCATCGAACAATATGCTGCAGGCGAACAAACCCCACCAGCAGGTGGACGAACACGAGCTTAAAAATCGCATCATCTCCAAGTATGTATGGATCCGCACGAACGGATTGTTTATATCGTGATGTTTTGTTTTCTACTCTAAATACTCTTTCACCACATAGATATTCGTACGTGGATAAGGAGGATAACCGGGAGTACAAACCGGTCGCACCGAAGGTGGAACCGAAGAAGATGATCCGATATCGGGACAACAAGATCGTATCGTTGAAGGGCGAACGGTATACGGAGGTGTCGCGCCGCGGTGGCGAGGAAGAGACTGAACTCAAAAAACCTAAGAAACCTATCTGTCCGTAACTAATGATACTCATCCCCACACTCACTAGTTCATAGCGAAACGTTAAAAGCTTCACCGAAGCTGTGTAGTGCAACCAACCTGGACGTGTAACGATGTACGATGGCTAAATCTCCGCCACCAACAACAGCAGCAGCATTAGGATGATTCGCACCGGATCGTCCCTGCTGCAGTGGCTTTGGCTGAACGTAACTCCCTTCCCCCCTGTGCTGTGCGAATGGCACTGATGCCTCCCCCTGCCCCGTTAATCTCAAGACTTACAGTCATTCTTCTCGCAGTAACAAACGTCATCATATAAGCGACCGACGCGCCTAGTGGATGGCAACATCGATCTGACGAACTGGCAAAGTTCAGTAATAGTAGTAGTTTTCTTGGAAATTAGGTAATTACAGCTACCTTATTTCAACGTATTTATAGTTGTACAAAATGAGCAGAAGTTCGTAGCGTAACGTTAGTCAAGTTGCGGGCTGCGGGTGACAGTTTTGTGGTAGGAAAAACATCTCATATGTACTTAATTTATATTGGACATCATTACACAATTTTTGTTGTCGTTTAAACAAACGGTATGCAAAGAACAGTTTTGTGGGTGTGTTCCTCGATGCATCGATATTTTAATCGATTTAGTTACACTTAGTTCCTTGCAAGGGAAACCATTGCCGCTTCCTCCTGCATTCCTTTTTTCCTTTGTATTATTAATAGGTAATCATAATATACGTGTATTATAATATTAACAGAAATAAAAACATGACAGTCAACCTTAAGCACAGCACCGGACTCTGGATAAATATCCAGCTTCCTTACGATGATTCTTGCATGATGTCATCATACTGGTCGGGTGTAATGAAACACAACACAACTTTTGCATGCAATAATACCGTGCAGATAGGATTTGCATTTACGATTGCACAACGACTACTACTACTTCCACTACTTTTGCGATGGGTATGGGTCTTCGGGTCCTGGGAACCGTGAGAAGCGTACCCTCCAATACTACAAGGGTTTGCGGAATTCGGATGTGCAGTTTAGGGTGCAGTTAGATTGTTAATCATTGTTTTTTTTTT
>KB685325.1:0-14935 GCA_000349165.1 Anopheles christyi
TGATTTTGATTCGTATAAAATTTCAATTTTATGTAAAAACAATTTGAGGTGTGGTGGGTTTCATCCTCCTTTTCTTGTGCAACTGTTTCCAACTACAAGATGTTGAGTTCGGAGAAGTACAACTTTTCCAAAATTGCTCCTTGTTCGTTCTTAGAATAATTAGCAAACATATCGGCTATCAAATTTGCATTCAAGATTCAGATTCATAAGATACGAAGAGCAGCACTTTAAAAGATGTGTACACAAAACGAACGGCATTGCGATACGTCTGTTTAATATCTACCGGGATGTGTACCCGAATGGCGATAGTTGTTGACATTCGCCTGATATGACCTTTTCTCAGTCGGACACGGGGTCCTGGTGAGGCTGCAAACTTTAATATACCCCAATTCGTGATAGGATTTCGATACAAGAAGCTATTAAATGTCTCGCAGTTAGTACCGTATGTGTGTGGGTGGAAATGAGCTTATTCTTACAAACAATGACGAACGTGTAGCCAAAACGAACTAGATAATATCGACGTAAATCCAACATGTACTGAGTTTTGTTTGTGTATGTGTGTTCTTAGCTAAGTTATGGCATTTTCACGAACATTGGAGGATTGGATTGTACTGTTCTTTTTGGACTGGAGCAGATTTTCCTATATGGGTTTACACGCACCAATGGAGACAGTGGTTGGGTCGGAATTTATATTGTAGACTACATTTCCCAGAACCGAAACTATAGAATGTAAGATTTGAATAGCAATAACGGCACTGGGGATCCTGACAGGTAAAGGAGTGGTAGTGAATGTTCTACAGGATGAGCTTTTGTCATTAGATTATGAAGTCCCTGCAATATATAGTTAAGCTAAAATTTGATGTGGAATCTGCGTTTTTTTCCTAATACACGCTTGTGGTTTTATTGATTGTTTGTGGTTGATTCCATTAATATTGTTCAAATTTAATTAGAAACTTTGATTTTGAACTGTTTAAGAGGAACGTATAAGAAACTTATCTGGAAACGCAATATGGGGAAGATGCTCTAAACCATGCTTATCAGTCTGTTAATTCCCGACTCCCGAATTGGACCATACGGAGGCAAACAAAAATGTCCCAAAATATACAAACGCACTAGCACCCTGGTGATTGGGCATAAGAAACCGGGTGTTAAAATTAGTTCGCATGGGAGGCCTGCTTTCGGTTCCGAAAGAATGGTCCTTTAAAGCACGTTTATGGTTTGTTGGTTGATGCCAGCAGCCTGCTCTGTCGTTATGATAAGCAGCGTGGCGTAAAGCGGATGCCGTAAAACCGTCGAGAACTTCTTCCGCACCGCTGGTAAGCAATATGGCTGAAGCGAAGTGCTTTACACTGGGTCATGTTTACTCAACGATTAGTAAGCAAAGCGAGGCTGAGTGCTGCCATTTATTATATTTAAACAAGCCAATTTAATGTGCATTAAACGCTTGGTACAAAATATGCCTATTTGTTGATAGACCAATTTGCAAGCATTCTATATGTGGTATAGAGCCCATAAAAAATAATAATAATAATTTGGATATTTTATGAGTAAGCAAAATTAAATTCAACTGCGGTATTTTGTAAAACCACTTAAAATCTGACAAAAATTAAGAGTAGTGCTTCTTAAAATGACACATGTACATTCTTTTCTCAACATATGCAAGTTATGTGCTGAGGGATTGCAACCGATCGCTTTGGGGTCTGCACTAACACTAATTTTATTAGGTGCAACAATGCTGCAATGTAAATCTTACACTTCTAGATTTACATCGTATCTGTCTAAAGTTAACACTCTTACAACTATATACAACTATAATAATAGTTACAACGTGTATATTTAACTAGAGTAATAGTATTAATAATTGAACCTATCGTTACGTGCATTTTAAAGATGTGGATGGAGGGTAGCATCCGTGGATCGGACATCCTGGCCATTTCAGCAAGACGTGCTCAACCGTGAGAGGGCCACCAAAGAAGAAGAAGTTGTACATTATGATTGTTCAATCGTTCAATCCTAGATTTCCATTTATATTTTTATACTTTTTCTCGTGATACAGCTGTTTACTGTGTGGCTGAAAGCAGAATTGTTTTTTCTGCTTTGGGTAAAATGATTATTTGCAGATAACTAAATCGGTCAGAAGCTGTGGCAGGCGTTTAAAACAATTCATTTTTATTTTAAAATTTGAAAAACAGGAAGGAAATAACTCAAGATATTCATTAAATATGTTATTGATTATATTACATTTACGAATATATGGTACGAAACATTTCGAAACAAGACTGATAAAAAATTGATAAATATCGTTCGAAAGTAGAGGAACAATTTTAGCAGCATGTTTTGGGTACACATTAAAATAGACCATCGAATTTAAATAAAAACAGTATGGCCGGAAGATGTGAAATATTTAATTATTTCTTCATTAAAAGGTTAATTATTCTTCTTGTTTGGCGTAAACGAGGTCATGCCGGCATTATACAGGCTTTCTAGACTTATTTTGACCACGTAGCCGGATAGTCAGGCTAATTATTAATTATCCCATTGTTTCGAAGAAGTTATGTTACACAACGACCGCTATAAACTATCTTTCAAATATCTTTAGCCATGAGTTTTTTTATGTATAAAAATGTGACAATAAAAATCAAAAAAAGTTGTACATACAATTTGTGAATTCAAACTGTAAGTTGATACTTTTTGCCACATTGCTATATTTGGCTCCCAGCCAACACCTCATAGGCATGTCTAAACTATCCTGCATGCCCAACTGGCATGTCTTCGCATAAGTCGACCAACCAATATTGAATATGCCTTTAACAGCGCTCTTAAAAAAATGACACCGTTAAATTTTATCGATTGTTTTAAATAGTGCATCATCGCGCACCTTTCCCAACTGTCATCCATGCGACCGTGTCTTGAAATTTGCTGCAGAAGTATCAATGCCTTCTAGTCGGTTTCTGTTTTCTTTCAGCATGTATAACTTTTCAATTTAACGCGCACAGTGTCGGTTCAACCAAACGTTCTCCCATTCGTGCGGAAAGTGCAGAAGCCACAGTTGAGCGTCAATAAATCGTACCAATCTTATGTTTTAGCCAACTTTGAACCCGACTGGGGATGGGGTGGGACGCGAAACTTACGTCCAAGTAAAACAAAAATGGTCGTCGGGATCTTGAGTCATACGTTCCGCGTACAGGGATGTGTAAGTATTTAACCCACTTTTTCGTCCCTTCGTACCACGCGCACGGTTTATCGTACTACGTACGGGTTTAACCTTCAGTGAAAATTTATAGCTATTTTCCTGTGCGCTTTCGGGTGTTGCCAGCAAGTGAGGTGATATCTTGTGTGAAGCAACCTCCCAATCCTTCCGGGGTAGGACCGGTTTGCTTCCCAAGACTTTTCGCACTGCTTCATCGCTCGACCGTAAATGAATGTGTAAGTGCACATTTTCCAACTGCCGGAGCATCTCAACAATCAGTGATGGGTGTGAGATGGTGGTGGGTAATTTAATTTCCCTCCCTTTTTTGTCGTTTGTTGCTTTCACAAAACCAGAATCTGGTAAGTGATGCAGAAAAAGGGATGGCCAGACAAAATTATCGTACACGGCAACCGAGCCATCGCTAGGTCACGAGGCTCTTGCTTTACACTCAATTATATTTGTATCATGTCACACCGGTTCTTTTACCGGTCGTCACGCCGGATGCCCGGGACGATCATACCGAAACCGTTGCCAGGAAGTTGTAGTCTGCTAGTCCATAAATAGAACCACACAGTGTACACCACAACCGTAATAGCATCGTTGATTTTTGAGCCACGATTGGCTTAAGGTAAATTTGAATGTTGGTTCGGTCAGCGGAAGACACAGCGATGGACTGCACACAGTGAGGCTTTTTTATACTTCCATTTCCTCTCCATCAATCTCCCAAGCGATGGTTACGATCGTCTGGTCGCCAATGATTGATTTCTCCGTCGGGGATATGGTGGTTTGCGCGGCGGGAACAAGCACGCGCCTAGCTGGTTGTTCCTTATGAAACGGCAAGGTGAAAGGTTCGACGAGCGGTTTAAGCGCTTGTCCTGGCCAATAAATCACGGCTTCTGAATAATGCAGGCTGGTATTTTTGATGGAATATTCAGCATGGTGTTAGACACGTTCGTAAGGTATTTGAAAGGAAGTAAATGCATTAGAGTGTAAATGGAAGGAGCTTGTAGGAATATAGTGCTAGTAGCATCGAAATAGGTTTGATGTTTAATTTATAGATCGTCTTTATAATGTAATGTAATATATCGCTTTAAAGCTTGTAATATGCAAGTGTGAATATTTAAACGTTACGAAGCAGTTGCAATGCACCAACACGTTTTCTCACGTTCGCAATACCGTCTATTGAATAATGTACCAATTGTCGGCACTTATTTGTCAATAATACGAGAAAGAAATGCTGATAGCGTACTAGCGAAAGCGACAGGTAACGTAACAAATTCGTGGAAAAATGATAAAAAGCATAGAGAAAAGTAAAAATTGAAACGAAGTTAAACCCTCCCCTTTTACCATATTTCATTCAATACTTTTTTTGTCGTAACTTAATCTGCCAGGAAAACGCGTATGTGTCCTACTTTAGGGTGTGCATGTACACAGAAGTACATATATATCTTGTTACGTTAGCTTTAAGGTTTCCCCAATGAGAAACCTTAGCGAGAAATGTGACAGATGTGTGTGAGGTTTTCAGAAAGCCAAATTAAACAACTCTCAATACATGACGAAAGCTACAGGTAACGTCCCGTATCTTGAGAAACCACCATTTAATAGGTAATATACTTGGGTAGCGAAGCAGAGGTTATGTTTTATTAAGCGCAATGTGGTTTCCGGGATGTTGTTTTAAATTCTTATCTGAGATGAGCTATTTGATGTGTATTTGTATTTCAACATCCCACCGTACGCTCCCAAACTGTGAGTGATTGATTTCACCCACATTTATTTTGCCGTATCATTTCGAACACATCATATCGCCTAGTTGCGTTGTGTTTCTTAGTAAATAGAATGTAGCACTTCTATGATGAGGTAAGCAAACATAAATTGAACGATTGAATCGGACATGGGGCATTTTTATCAATAAAAATTGTGTTGCCGCCCATCTTTGAATGATCGTGGTGACCTATAAAACAGTAGCCCACCAGGCGCCTCTACCGTAAAGCGTACTGGTCGTCTCCATGAGGTAGACTAATAGGATTTTTTTTTACACAATAATCTTAACAAACACTCAATTCGAATGATATTTTATAAGGCCACAATGAACCACAAAATCAATCAACATCACATTACGCGTGTATGCAATCCGTACTGCAACACAGACAGTTTGATGAAATTAAATAATAAATCAATCAGTTTGATCAGCTATTCTCAGTATCAGCATTTCTTAATACACCTTTTCTGCACAAGATTAATTACCTCAAAACACCGAGGTGAACATCAAAGCTTTCTTCCCTTAATGTAACATTGTATTGATTTTCGCCATGACTAGAAACATAAGTAAATAAATAAGTGTTGAATTACGGTGACGTTGGTTCATCCTAGCATTTAACTTCCGTTTCCGGGGTGAATAAAAACATGCAAGTTCTCAAAATATAGTTTTTGACATATATATATATATTTGCTCGAAACCGTCCACTGTACAATTTTATTTGAAACTGGATTCGTCTTCATGATTTTCAAAAATGCGTCTCAAGTTAACGAATCTCAATGAACGAATTCCGCTGCGAGCGTGATGACACTTGGATTCAGTGTTTTTGTTTCAAATTCTTTTCGGAAAAACCGTCCCCTTAATCTCATTGTGGAAAATCCCCTTAAAAGATATCGTAAAACACAAAAGCCATTTGGTTTTGTTTTTTTACCGACGACGGTAGAGGAAAGTCACACGCAAAGCCTATTCATGTTTTGCTTGTTCGCTGTCTGTAGGTTTTGTTTGGCCGCGTGCCAAAATTGCGCCATTTACTACTATTGTGTTTTGTTGTGTAAGTGAAAATGTATGCAAAAGCATACAAACGAAGCAAACATATTTCATCTGTTCTTAACACAAGCAAACTTTGTTTCCGTGTTTTTTTTTTCGTTTCCTCATAGAAGAAGAATCTATTGCAGAAAATGTTTTGTTCGAATTAAGCAAACTGTCTCTCTTTATAACAGTTGCTACAAACAATCAATCACAAAATTCACACCAGAAGTATACTTTCTTTCTTTTCGCAAAACGCAAACGAAAAACGAGGCTGTAAGTTTGTGTTCAATTTGTTTTTTATTTCACCGCTTCGCACTGCGAAGGTGATGGTAACACATGGTAAAGGTTCGGATACAATAGCGCCTATTCCGTTCAAGAGCTAAAGGGGGTAAAGCAAGTAAGCGAACGTGTACCGGAAACGGATGTGACACTGAATGGACGATTGATCACCGGGGGGTTACGGTTTGTCAGCGCTTCGGAAAATCGGATTACATATTCCCTAACCTTTCCCTCATAGGCATTACCGCTGATCGGATCGTCCGTCGATGTTCAACAGAACAGCACAGTATGCTTAAGCGGTGACTAGGATCGAAAGGAGCAAGACAGCTTTCCACCACCACCATTCGAAGCCAGCAACAGCGGTCCGGCCAACCGATGAGCAAACTTCGGTTTCAATCTTATCACAGTTGAGAAAGTGCTTATCGGTGGACAGTAGCTTGGCGATGCGGCGCAGAAACAAGGCCGAGTTGGGCCTGCACTTGTACCGAGCGCTGCTATACACGCAGTTCTCGTACGCGTAACGAGCACTTGTCCATAGAAAGTGATAAAATAGAGAGAGAAACGAAGGAGAATTGGTAAGAACGGACGAGGGGCGGATTAAATTGACTGAATGATTCGAGCGTATGGATTGTAGCGAATGGAATATGCTTACCAGCAGAAGTGCATGTACTGCTCGTTGAATGACTGCTTGGTGGTTTTGGCAATTTCCTCCTTCAGAATGGAGACGAACCGTTTCGAGCAGGAATCCAGATCTCGGTGCACCAACTGGAAGCAGTCTTTGTGCAGGAGAAATTCTGTAGCAACAAATAAAATTGAGAGATTAGCTTCAGCTTTGATGGAACGTCTCAGACGAAGAAAAGTAAATATCAATCTTTTAATAGAAATTAGAAAAAAAATCTTTGCGTTTTAACGAATTGCATACACTGAGGCGCATTTTTTTACAATTCTTAAATCCCTCGAAAGAATGCAATCTAAATCTTATTCCTCGTGCAAGTTAATACCCTCCTCTCCCCTCCCCCGCTCCCTGCTTCCCCCTACCTTGCTGGAATCCTCGATCACGGCAAAGGAACTGATACAACCGCTTGGCACCGTACACCTCATTGTCGATGATGAGCCGCTCCTTCGAGTCTACGCACACGTCCAGATAGCGCTGCACGCATTCCATGCCACGATTGAACAACCTTGAACAATGTATAAATAGGAGCAGTAGGAAAATCATGAAAAACCACAGCCTCCAACCGAGTGATAGCTGCATATGTGATAATACACGTCGTGGGAAGTGGGTTGAACAAATTTGCGGGTAACTGCCATGAGGTAGGGAAGCATAGAATAGGCATGTTTGCTACGTACAGGCAACGGCTGTTGATCTGCTCGATGGTTTCTGGAATCTGAACATTGTGCAACAGCTCCACGGTCATGTTGGGTGTGACGTTGTGGAAGCACCCGTCGAGCATCTGGGAAATCTGTCCACAGACCGGTTCGGGGAAGGTATCCGGTGGTGTGTTGCCTGGCTCTGAAAATGGAAAAGCAGCACCGCCGACGTGTGTGAATTGCGATGCGTCTTTCACGCACACACATACGGTAGAAAGGGTAGGTTGGCTGGAAATGTTTCACAAAAAAGTTTGCCAGCAGACGCGATTGTTTGGATATCTTTTTTCTTTGATATCTCCTGTAACGATTCTTTTCATCCTACATGATTGTTAAACAGCAAACATTCAGGAAGGCACCAGGTTTGCTGAAAAATTACATTTACAAGAATGAACAAATCCTCCCATGAAAGATTGCTATTAGCACACTTCTTTGTGGGACATGTAATTGGTACAGTACAGGGACATAATAACATCGTGAAGCGTGTGTCAGATACAACCCATCTCTATTCCCAGGTGGGGGGGGGGGGGCTATATGGTTTTACGACCACGTTAATGTTCGCTTTTGATCCGTCGATCTCGTCACAATCGGCACAATTGTGTTTGTGTTTGACACCGTGTTTCAGCCTTCCACACCCTATTCTTGCCCGATGGAATTCTTCACTGTGTGATGGTCAAATGCTTTCTTACGAGCGGATATTTATCGCCCACACAACCACAGTAGCACAGCCTTCTCGTGGCCATGTCAACGCCATAAATAACGGGGAACGCTTAGGTCGTGGGTGAACGAAAGGCTCAAAACATGATTATCATAGGTATTAGAGAGTTGATTGGTGGTGGTCTTGAGCTGAAGTAACAAATGTCTGGGGTGTGTGTGTGTGTGTGAGAGAGAGAGAGAGAGCAAAAGTGAGAAAAAGCGAGTCGATGACATGTACCCGTCCGTTGAGGAGTTTGAATTATTTCCCAAAGTCCTACTAGGCTATATCCAAACCATTATTTTCCTTTCGACATAAGCAAAGAATGCACTTAATTGTGTGGCGAACATGAAAGAGAAGATGTGTACGCTGCGTACACGTACAATAGCTTTTTTGGCGAGTTAAAGCAAACGACACAGTATCCCCCAAGCTAAAAGCACGATCGTCATAAATCATGACTTAAAGTGCACATAAAAAAAGCAGCAACCACTGGTTAAAGATTCCATTGCGTACACTTGACTTTGACTCGGCGAGACTTTATCGAGACAGCGGGAAAATGTCATACGTTACACGCACACACTCATAGTTTACGGAGTTTTACTGAACGAAAGTTAAGCACTTCATTGAAATGTTGTCCGTGATGACATGGTACTGTACAGGCACAAACATACAGTGGAAAAGGATTACGTTTGTCCTTTCGCTTTTACTGGGTTTCGTTTTCTGCGAACGTTCTACAAAGGTTTTCGGGAAACGGACAGAAAGGCAACGGTACGTCCTTCCGTTATTGGGATTTCCATTCACGAGCTTTTATTTTGCATTTCGCATTTATTTGATCATGTCGTGAGGAGAACCATAATAAACTAATGAAAAAGGTATTTACATATTTTCTCTCTTGTTTAAGCATCAAAGTTCGTACGTTTGGCTTTGAATTTGGTATGAATATGACTTGTTATCATTCAGCGCTCACAATCAACTTAATCCCACGAATACGGGATCTAGCCGTTGTTCTGAATGAAAAAACTTTAACTGACATTATTAAATTCATCTTTTTCCATTATAACTCGCAAAGAAACGCCATTGCTTCTAATATCTTCACGCTGTTCTTTTGACCGGTAGACTTTTGCCTTTAGGCTGGAGTTTTAATGATTTATCTTTATCTTTTGCACTCGCACCAAAACCTTTATTGTGTGCCTTAAATAATACCAACTGACGTTTAATCTAAATTTATTTTAATTTCATATGGTGTTGCAAGTATTCATTTCTTCTCTCCCGCTAATCCCAAGGAAGATGACAATCTTATCCTAATTCCTTTGCACGACCAAACTTATTTCTTAAGCTTTTCAGCGTTCCAGCGGTATCTTAAATAAATTTTTGCCTTTAAAAATGACACCAATACCCCAAGAGTGTCGTCTAATGGTGTTGGTAGTGAAAGTAGATTAACCTTATTAACGCCTCGTAATGAAGTTTCAATCTGCTGATGATAAGAGTGTCTTCAGTAGAATTACTAATTTGGTTACATTCTTTGTTACGCTGATTTGTTCTGCTGTATTACTTGAGCGCCTAATTCGATTGTTCCCTGCTTCTCTCTTCCTGTCTCACCATGGAAGAGTCGGGTTTCTCGGATGAGTTCTTTGTTCTGTCTTTGCAATCAAATAAATGGGCCTAGCGTTTTGATTATCTTCAGTGACTAGGGTAAATATACATTATGAACATGCACTTAAAAAGGTCAATTCTTTCGCGTTTTAATGATGCACGGCAAGATTCCACGTAGAGAAATTCCAAATTTTGAAGCAAATTATATCAATCACCTTCGGACCGGCGTACGGTTTAAAAAGCATTATACGCGCCGACAACCGGGAATATTACATGTTACACATTTCCACTGTTACGGTACGGTGGTACAATTTGCGGATGATTTTATGTGGGAGCATCTTTTTTTTTTCGACTACTTCATATTCACTCGCCTATCATGTCTTTGTTTGTTTATCACCCTGAAACCCTGTCAGTCTTTCAGCGCGCTTCTTTTGGCCTAAGGGCCAACCGTAGCGTGAGCCGGTTCAATGAATTCCAATATTTGGTTCTATATGCCCTACCCTATTCGAATTTCGCGCTTGTTTGGAAGATCCTATCCGCAGGGCACATTCTATTCGAACGAACGGTTGCAATATAAGTTAATCACGAGGTAGGGAAGGTTTTCTCATATCACATCATGAGATCGTTCCGTTCGAGTGTCACGTTTTCAGATACCTCCTCTAAGCTGCTTTACGGGTCACTGTTTACTTACCACAGAAGGTTATGGAAAAAAAGTAACAAAAAATAATTATCCTCAGCGGAGTGGTGTGATGTTGCATCGTGCGGTGTGATACTTTTCAGATTTTTCTCTGTTTTTATATTTGATTAATTGTTTCACTATTGTTACTTTCACGTTGCACCTAGTTTAATTTTAATTACTCACAAACTATTTGGCATCATTTTTTGCTTAGTGTAAAACTATTACACACGCATAGCAGTGAACTAGTTCGTCACGTTCTAGTTTGTACCGAGCGATAACACGACTAACGCCAACACGCTTCCGTCAGATGCTTCCTTTACTAACCGGATGCTGTAGAGTGAACCATTGCAATAGAGTGAATAGTGGAAACTGAGCTTTCCCATGGAAACGACGAGCTCCTTGAACGTACTCCGTTGTGTTGCCATGCTTACGTTCGGCGTCGCGAACACTTCCACTCACATTGCTGCGGGGTGGGTGCCTTTAATCCTCACCCACCCTTTTCTCCATCTTCACTGTATCTCACCAGTTGAGTTACCAGCAGCAAATCAAACCCTCGCTCCGCTAAACTCCGTATTCATTTGTTCCGTATAAAGCGAGGCGTCGAAAGTTAAGGAAGGAAGGAAAACTTCTTAACAAGAAAAAAATAAGCCTCTAACAGCATCAAACAACTTGGAACGTAAACAGACCTGTAAGTGCGGGCTACAAACACTCAATGGGCGCCTTATTTCTACGCTTTTGGCTTGCAAGTGTTGATACAACGTTCAAGACTTAATTTTGATTCTCAGTATCCGCCATCAAACACTGTCAAAAGATTTTTTTTTTGTTATTGTTATAAAATCACATGTAATTCTGGTGAAATCTTCGCTTGAAAAGCGGAAAATAATTCACTTGGGACTAAAGGACCCGCTGCTACCCCTTGAGGGCATTTGGAAAACATTTCAAACTGCATGATTTTACATTTTTTGGTAAAATCAGATCCGCACCGAAAAGCAAATAATCCATTCACCATGGCACCCCACCCAGACGGGATACAGCTAATCCGTATTTCAATCACGTGCCCGACAAAAATGGAACGTGGCCTCCAGTTTGGCAGATGGACAGAACTTCTCGGAATTCACTTGTCGCGCGTGAAATCAAATGAGCCAAACACACCCACACAACTACACACTCAAACCTAGACCAGAACGATGTGATTTCCTTTTTTTTTTTGCTACTTTCCTTTTGTAAGAGAGCACAAAAAAGGCATCCCTTTTCCCTGGGTGGGTGTAATGCCGGCACATTTCGTGCCGGACCTTGAGATGATGCCTGTTTTGGTCTAACCTGTGATGATAGGTTGGCTTCCGTTTTTGTTTATTTTTTTATTTTTTCATTTTTTTCGTATCCATGTTTCGTGAAAGGTAAGTTAATTAATAAAAATATACGCATCGTTTATGAGCGAGGAGCGAAATGGAGACGCGGCTAGTTAGCAATGGCCGAACAGGAACTGGTGTAAGCGTGGTGTGAAAAATGTTTTAATTAAATTGAAACACCGAGAACCCACAAACTCAATTAAAATTATGAATCGTTTTGCGAGAGAAATGAATAACATTGAAATGAATCATTGGCTGTTTAAAGTATTGGACAATCAGAAAAACATTAACTAACATAAATTTTGTTTGCACACGAGTTTACCAACCACAAAAAAAACCAAAGTATTCTATCGCAGCAGTATGTGTGTGTGTGTGTGTGTGTGTGCTAAGCTTGTTGTGGTTACCACAAACCACACAAGTTACAGATCAAAACTTATACGACCAGCTGTTGCCCATCTCTTGTCGTTCCGTTCGTAGCATCAAGGAATTAATGCAGAAAATTTCCTTATCACAAGCATGTCAGATTTTAACCCGAAATGAGACGCCATCCCATGTAAGAGGGACCACAAGTTTGTTTCTGCCCGAGCACTCGTGCCTGGTGGCTTTGTACATGCATTATTTATCGCAAAACATGTTCGCAAATGTAAGCGGAAATGGGTGTTGCGTTGAAATAGATTTAATTATCATCACAGTTTACACAAAGCGTTCTTTACACTTACATTGCTGGTAATTTCCTATTACGATGACTAAAGATGCTGACTGAGCATGATCATACTTCCGGGATTTTGAAACGTGTTCACGAGGAACACGTGCGCACGTGATACGTTTGCTGTAAGAGAAACATCCCTGTTTTTGTTTGATTCTAGTCCTAACTAGTTACATTCACTAATGTTGTCAGGGAGGGAAAGCAAACGATCCTACAAGAAGCGAGAAAGCTTCCAGCTAGCTATCTACTTTAAGCAAAGTTCACGGGGTGAATTGTAATGGACGGGCTCTCTGTTCCTATCATCATACATCTGTCACGTCTCGTTATCAATATTCGTTTTTTATTTGTTTTCGATGCTTTCAATCATGCTCAGCAGTGGATGGGGTGGGGAGGAGGAACTTTTTTCTTTGGTCCTTTGTGCTGTTGCTTCTCGCACATACAAACACACTAACACACACACACACATACAAACACACACACAAACCTCGGTTGCTTCTTTTTGGTGTGGACGTACGCAAGTGTGTTTGATAAGCATATGTGCTGCTGCCAATGCGTTCGTTTGCTTCAAGGACGTTCCCCTTTGTGATGAGATGAGATAAGATTTTTTTTCATACATAAGGGAGATTGAACTTGTTTTTTGAAGCATATTTGAGTTTATTACAAACATTGAAAGAATTCTTGTTAATTTAAAAGGGTGGTAGTAATTCCAGCAGACATTTTATTGGCAATCATTATGTAATCCTTTTTCTTAGTAATCTTCAAAACCTTATGGTCGTTAATTAAATATTCCAACACTACAATATATATACACTTGAATTGCTGCATTCGAGTGATCCAGCGTAATAATTTTTAAAATGCGACCCTCCACCGGGGCTTTTCTCATGGGAGTGCTAAATTTAGGCATGAAATAAATTTATGAGTCTCTTTAAAATTTATGCAACCATTGTCGTGCCATATTAGCATTTGAATGTAAATCAACCCATTGCAACATTGATAGGATACACTCTAAAACAAGCTCAACAATGTCATATTAATTGAAATTATTTAGAGCAAAGACAGAGCTTGCGGGATTACACCTCCCGAGTGATCTGCTTCGAATAACTTTCATTCGTATCATAGTTTGCAAAGTTTTTCACTAAAGTCAAACCAGACAAACAACCAGTAAAGTTGCATTTATTTGGCTTCACATAACACTATCAATAAGGAAGGGGAGATGAGGTCTCCATCAGAACAATTTAGTTAATACTCAGCAAATTCCACACAAACTTTCCCACAGCAAGCATGTGAGGGCGGCTGCTGGCGTGACTGTGAGGGTGCTTGGTAGTGAGACTGTGAGGGTGTTCGGTTTCGCGTAAAGCATGGTGCGGCTAGGCAAAAGCTCGAGTTGTTTTAACCTGTCCATCAGCAGGCGTCGTTACAGAAGCAATTTATTAAAAATCGAAACGAAAAGCACAAAGGAAACGCCACAATAACGACGCCGTTCTCCTTCAATCTGGAGGTTGGATAGTGGGCATGGTTATGGCAGATATATTGCCAGGTTCTAGCCCATCGTTCATGCATCCATCAAAAGCATGGCCGGCTAACCATGCTTCATTATGGGAGCGATAGCTAGTTCTAGGTATCAATCACTGGCGGCCGCATTGACTGTGAGGCATGCATCATCCTAATCGTGTGGATTATGAAAAATCTTGTTAGATTCATCGTTCGTTAAGGAAGATGAATACAAACACCATCGTTTAGAAGATCACTTGTAAGATTTGCCTTTCTTAAAAAGTAGCATTACTACGGTACCGATTGCACTTGTTGCAGGTTTATTTTTAACAGTTCCTGTTTGCCAAAAACCCGTAAAAAAGGGGAAATAAAAAAAACTTCCTAAAATAAACACATCGCTAACAAGCAGCGCATGAAAATGAAGGAGCCCCATCGATGAGTTAAAATGAACAGAAAACCAAGGAAAATACACACAAAAAAGACGTTTTCGTTGGCTTTGCGTGTATATTAAAACTTTCAAGATCTCTCAGAGCTTTGCATATTCTAAAAAGAAAAAAAACAAATTAAAAAAAGAAAATCTTTGTAAAATGCAACTTAGGAAAAACAATTCAACTTCGAGGTTGAGCTTTTGAGCTAGAGTGCGCCTTTGCTTGTCAGAAATGGTGGCGGTTTTGGTGGGTAATGATGTGAGCTTTTTTTTTTTTGTATACTTGAATTTCACCACCGTAGTAATTGATAAAGTTTTTTAATTTAACTGCAATTCAACGGTAGCGCTATACGGGTACGCTGAAAGTGAAAGCT
>KB685336.1:0-14926 GCA_000349165.1 Anopheles christyi
TTAGCTGGTTGTGGTTGTGTGGTTTTTCGTTCTTCTCGGTAATTCTTCAATTGATATCTAATATTCATAGCAACTGTGCTCTGACAGGAGGAGAGGTGCATTCGAGAATAGAACAATAATGTGTGTGTGTGTGTGTGTGATCAATCAAGTTAGATAGAGAGAGTTAAACAGATTCAAACCCAAAATGGAAAAGAGCGCGAGAGAAAGAAAGATAGATGATCCTCTAATTCCGTTGATTGGTTTTTTGCGGATGGTACAGAGCGTGATGTCTGGGTTTGGAAGTGCAAATTGTGGTTCACTGAGCAGTACTTAAAAATGAAACAAAAAAACAAATCCTTCCAAAACTATACTACCAACAAAGCTAGAGAAAATTAATTACCATGACTACCATTAGGTAGTCAAGCAACAAACTGGATCATTTAGTGCGACATTTTGGCTGTTTGGTGATTTTGAATTTTCCCATTGTGATTGTGATAGTGCCATCAAACGTGCTTCAGAAAACGTGTGTGAAACATAAGGTTTAGTAGATACGATGGTGTTGTTGTATTTGTATTGTTTTGACACATCGAAAAGAAATGAGATGGTGTTGCTGAATGCTACTATTGCTTAACACTGCGTCCATTTTCGATAGATTCAATTCGATGTCGTTTTGTGTGCTTGTTTCTTCCACTTGCTTTTCTCTGTTCTTCTTGATTTTTCTTGTTTCTTTTTTCATGCGGTGCTATTGTTTTTCGGGTGCTCTACTTTCATATGATGTTGGCTCAGCTTTTGTTTCACATTTCCTGATTAGATTTATTAGATTTCCATTTACTTGTGTTAGTAACATTTTTTCGTGTTTTTTTATCTTATATTTGTTCTCAGAGTAGAATTTAATTTTCTGTACCGTACGTAGCATTTGAAGTTTCTAACCACCCTTGCAGTATGGTTTTACTCAATATGCGGTTTGCTATTTCAAGGTTTTATGCTCCCTGTCTCGCCATTATTTCCACGCGTACTATTTGTTCTAGAAATTTACTATATCAAATCTGTTTACGTGTATGAACAAAACAAGTGAGTTTGTTATTATCATTCCTTTTTTTATTACACTCCCCTACATCCCTTCTTCCTAGCTTATTTTTCTGTCTTCGGTAGAGAGAGAGAGAGAGATGTTAGTGGAATAAGACAGGTAAAACGCATAAAATCAGCCATCTTGTTTCCTTCTTTTTTTTTGCTGTTATCGCTGCGCTGTTATCCTGTTGTTGTTATTGTTGCTGTTTTTGTTGTTGTTTTCAATAGCTTTCGATTTAGCAAATAGACAGATAACATTGTAACGGGCTGTGAATATTTGAGTGTGAGTTTTTGGGGTATGTTATATTATGCTTTTGTAGTGATGCCAGAGTTTATGCGTTCACTTGTATTTGTGTTGGAGGTTTTCCTCTCCCTGGCTTACGTTTTGATCGTACAATATAAAGATTAAAATTTGCTTGCTAGCATTGGGTTAGGAAAATTGTTAGCCAGAAAACTGTACAACATCACACGCAACAGTAGTATAGCAGTGTGTTTTGCTGTTTTCGCAACATTACTTTAAACCATCGAGCATTTTTGTATTGTTATAGCTGTGTTGTAAGTGTATCTGTGTGATTTTTTCAAAAGAATCTTCTCGACATTTTGCTAGGATTACCATTACACTCGATTGTACTACATAGTATATATCTAAATAAGTGTATATATATATATATTTAATTGTATATATAATTTAGCTTTCACTGTATGCAGATAGTGTGGTTGTTATTACTTGTTTCATTGTATTATACTCCATTCCTCCTTTTTGTTTGCTGTTAATTGTTCAACGCGCACGTACGACACGTTCAAGAGCATGATGAACCTGCTATGGGGATGGGTGGAGTAATCTGGTGTAAAGCAAAGCAGTTATCTAATTAAAAGGTAATCAAACAATGTTCCTCATACGGTTACTGCTACGTACGGTACACGGTTGACGTGTAATAAATATTATTTAAACAATAGTGGGTGTTTAAACACCGACATAATTGGAATGGATTTTTTTTCGTAGTATAAACACAAATTTGGTAGGAAATTAAGGGTACAAAATAAGATTACTAGCATTTTTTGGAAATAAATTAGCTCTCGTAGGGAGGGAAGGACAAAACTAGGTCTTGGGCTGTAATAAATAACAGAGAGGATAATTTAATCGCACAACCGTACAATAGATATCTTTGGTTAATCCTTTCTTTTATCAATCGATTGGTTTTAAACTAAAAACGAAAATAGCAACGTTCCATCCACTGTTGTGCTGGAAACCATTTAAAAAACATACTGTAGAAATAGAAAAAAATTGCATGCGATTCATAATGAATTATCGTAATGTTGGGCATGTTTTTTTTCATTTTCATTTAGATGCATGTGTGTTTCTGTGGCGTTGCTTGAAGAGGCTTTTCTTGCAGCAAAAATACATTTTGACGCAGCCGTTGTGTTCACGTACTTTAACTTTTTCCTAGCGAGTTTAAGTGTACTTTTTGTGTTGCGTACGTGTGTTTGGTATGGAGTGCACAAATTGAAAAGTATGTGATTTGATTGTCAGAATCATTTTTCATTCGTTTCGCTTTAAGGGGAGTAGTTAAAATGTTAGTCTCTCTTTTTCATATATCCTCTGCCAGGTAGTCTTTTGTTGTGTTCTGCTGTTGTGTCTCTGTTGTTTGACTCTTATTTTCTTATAAAAATTATCCACTATCACCCATCTATTCAAGTGTTATCTAGAATGGGCCATTATTCGAGCCCTGACAGAATGGATATTTTTGTATCACCAAATCGAAAAGAATTAAAAACCTTTAAATAAATAAAACAAGAACTTAAGACACTTTTTCATCTCTTTCGCATTCCCACAAAAACACACAAGCACATCTATCAAAAAGAAATAATGTAAGAAATACATCCATAGACAGGTCTATCATGCCAGATTCGGTTCATCTTTATCATTCACTGTATGTCTGCTAATATTTTTCAGTTTTTCCATTTCCCAACCTCCGCTATCTCTACATGCCTGCGTTCATATTTGCTCTTCTTGTTATCAAACTTTGAATATAAATTTTTTGTTTCATCACGACACACCGTTTCATTACAACATCGTTAACGTTTACTATTCTAAAATTGTTTTTTTGCTTCCTCTATCTCCTCTTATCATTAGCATCATTTTGTAATTCAATCTTGTATTTTGTAATGGTTAATTTTTGTTGCATTTTGCGTGTGAATGTATGTTTTTTTTTGTATATGTTTCCTTTGTTTAGTAATTTGTTACGCCATTCTTTTCGCTCGTTATGTTGCTTTCATAGACTCTTACTATTTTGCTGTTTTTTCTTCGTTACTTTGCTATATTAACCTCTTCTAATAAGAATGTTCTGCCTTCATTAGTTAGTGTGAAGGTTTTACTTTAAATTTTATTTTCTCTTTTCTACATCATCGTTCAAATATGATCGGGCACGAAATTGATATGTGTGAATTGTTTCTTCTTTGTTTTGTTTGTTGTTGTATCATTTAGCGTTTTTTTATCATATAACATACTCGTCTAGGGTTTTTTTTTGTTTGTTTAATCTTATAAACTTCTACCTTCCCTCCCTCTTCTACATGGCGCCTAGCTCCTTCGACGGAGCTTTCGCTTTTGTCGTGTTACATGTAGATGCTGTTTGTAAGTTGGTTTACACTGTCGAATGATCGCTAAGCTTAACCGCAACAGCAAACACCTGCAAACTGCAATTTTGTTGTTTGTCTACACTGTTTCACATTTAGACTTTTGTTTTCCACCTTTTTATGGCTGGGTAGCTGAGCTAGTGTTTGCTGTAACACAAGGCAACAAACAAGGACTCCAGCATGGTGTGATTTTTATTTAAAAAAGGAGAACAGGGAAATACGTAACTTCCTAACGCAAGAGTTTGCTTGCAATCTTGGTTGATAATTTTCTCAATTTAACAAATAAATGTGTCTTTTACTGTCACTACACGAACACATACAAACACACTCACACAAACGCATACACGTACATTAACTACACACGACAACGCGTGTACTAACTTCTTTTCCTCACTTTGCATTATAGTTACACCTACTTGAAACAGTACTTGGTTAAAGGGTACGTCATAAAATGGGAAAAGCAAACAACAAAAAAACCCAAACAAATTAAATCCCAACTCTTTCCCTATGTTACCCCGATGTGGGGGAAATATAAGCCCTTTAAAAAGGTAACGTAACGTTTTCCTATGTTAAGAGAACTTAAGCTAGTAGTGAAAGGCATTTCGTGTAAAAGGGACCTCGGTGGCGCACGATGTAAGCGTTCGTTCGTGGTCGTTAAGAGATGTGCTAACACATAAACAAGTGAAGCGCTGCTGGAGCGCTTAAGCAAAGCTCGCACCGATCAGGTTTAAGCGCTTGATGCTTGGCTTACGCGAGATTCAACCCTGCAAGCATTAAACACACGCACGCTCGTACAAACACACGCACACTAGCTAAGAAACAGGGAAAACAGGGTAACAAAAGCCCGAAACGCTCCCTAAAACCTAGCCAGGGCCTTGGGTAAGGTATGTTTTTAAACATGTCAGCAAAGATGCACTTATCGATTGCGCTAACGATTATGTGTTATGTATATTACCTATATATGTATCAATGTATATGATCTTTGTATTGCATAATTTAGCGTATGTTAAACTTCGTTAAATACGCTTTTTTGCACACGATCCTCGTTTGTTTTCGAGATCGGTGTTTTCTTTTTCCTCTCGCACGATAAACACACAGTCAGGCATACAAGTATTTTTCTTGTCCCAGTTCCGTGGCCATGCTACTAAATGTCTACCTCAAACACTACGTTACGAAAAAAAACACGTCTTGTATCTCATGTTTTGTATGCTGTGTTGGTACACCCCATTGTCATCCAAATAAAATGTTGATATGTATGATTTGCAGTAGTTCCCATGTTGTTTAGCCACCTCAACGCAGTCAACGGAAAAGCAAACTGTCAGCTTTTGCTAAACGTTTTGCTGCTTCCCATGATTACTGCGCTTCGGTTGGCTGTTTTATCCACACTAATATTTTCTTGTTTCCGGTCGGACATGTCTCCGTGTTTCGTACGTTCAAAACTGGCCCAGATTGTCGGCTTGTTTCATCGGCATGTATCGCTCTTACGCCTTCTGTTTCACACAAAACGCCTATTCCGAGACTTAACTACACCCATTGAATTGGACGGAATGATTATGCTTCTGCTTTGTCGCTTTACTTCCCCTCTTCGATCCTTTTTACCTTTCCCCTTTTTGCTTTTTTGACCCTTCTATCTGTTGTATTATCCCCCTACCCCTGTGCTATTCTTCTTTTCACAATCTTGTTCCTTCCTAACCCGCTCTTATCCTTCTTCAGTTTCAGTAGTTCAATGGTTTCGTTAAGCATGCTCGTTTTGCGTTTTTGTTTGCATTTGTTATTCGATTAATTTAGTTTACTTACGCGCTAAAGTTATGCTTACGAGTTTAAGATATTTCTTCACACAGCTTCATTAAAGACATTAATAACCATAATAATAGTGTAATTATAATAATAGAAAAAAAAAACTTCAAAGTTTCACTACTTATTGCTATTGTTTTGTTTTGCATTCTTTTAAAGTAATTTGGACATCTAACTTTTGCTTTACTTATTTTTTTTATACTCACTGCTTATCCCTCCGTCATCCTTTTGGTAATTTTGGCTGATATTATTGCTCAGAGAAGATGTCACATACGCCTTCGAATATAGCCAGTAGCTGTTTTACCATAGCCGCTACATTGTCTCTTTGGTATTTTAAAGAAAGCATATTGTGTGTTTTATTTTTACTTGATGGATGATGCCCTATTCGGGTGTGTATTTAGTTTAGTTCTTTGGTTTTCTCTTCTGTAGTTTTTTTTCTGGAAAGTAGCTATTGCTGGCTCGCTAAAGAATATTGTATGATAATTTTATATGAAAATTGGCTGGTTTTGTTTCCCTTTTCTTCCATTGATTTGATGGGTTTGCTTTTCTTAATGTTTTTGTTATGCACTATACAATGCATAAATTCACGCGGATGGTTAGCGTTGTCAAAGGCTCCTCTGTGAAGAATTGGACAGTTGAAGCTAGTCCAGAATAGACAACATACAGCTACAGTTAAGTTTTGCCCACATGCACAGCATAAAACCTAGAATTAATCACACGCAGCGCAAGATCATTCATTCACAGCGTTTTTTTTTAAATTAATAAAACAGCTTTTCATTAGCATTACGATACAATTAGAGAAAGCAAAGGCATTTCAATATAAATTCATCAATTCAACCCATCATAACCTCTGGAGAAAACTAGAGATACAGGAAAATATAAACTCACACCAGCCCAGCCATGCCATGTAGATGCGGGATTGTTGATCTCTCCCCCCTTCGTTGGTTTTTTTACCCTTCCTACCTTTGCGTAAAAACCTGTCTTTTCCTCATGCTCTTATAGAATTGGTGTGGAACAGGTTGTCCTCCCCACTCGTATATATGACTACCGCTTTTACGCCCTCGCTTTTCTTTTGTTTAAAAACTTGCTAAATACGTCACATGTATGTTATGTCTTCACATCCGCCCGCTGGCTAGTAGTAAATGTATCTCGTTTTCTTATATGTCGATTCAAAATCTTGATATGCATGGATATTTTCATTTACAAAGTTTTGTGTTTGTTTGTTCCTTCTTTTTGTTTAATTAGTACTTCTTTTTGCAGCGATTTTTCCACTTCTATATTTCGTCATAAATTGTGTGTCTTATTGCTCACATTTTGTTCTCTTTTTGTATATGCTGTTTCATGTCGATTTTGTTTTGTTCTTAATGCTTACGGGGATTATGTTTTTCTGTGTTTGCTTCTTCTGTTGATTATGGCAGATGGTAGCCATTATATCTCCCTTACAGTAGCAACTAAAAACAGCAGTGATGAAACCCTAATCACATAGTTGTTTAGCCTATTGACTTCGATATCGTGTCCTACTGCTTTCCAGGCTCATTTACGCTGGCTGCAGCTTCTTCCCGCTTGTTCTTTTGTTGTTGTATATCTCAGATTATTAGGATTAAAAACGATGCTAATGCGTAAAAAACGGGATGTAAAGTATGATCGAATGTCCCTTTTACACTTTTCTCTGTTTGCTAGATGGATGTGTGTGTAGGGAGAGGAAAACCGGCTGTTAATAAGATAACATTCGCCTTTGTGGTTTTGTTACATTAAACTCAAATTGGAAACTAGATAGAGTGATGATCGTTTCGGAGTTTTGCCATCACGCTTCGATATTCTCGACTGCTTCTTTACCGTTTTTGCTCACCCGTTTGATCTGTATATCCTCATTTGTTTGCTCCAGCAAACGGATCATCACTCCAGTTTAGGGCACATTTTGGTAAAAAGTGATCAACTAGTATGTATGTTTTAGCTAGCGCATCCCTTGCTCGTTCGTAATGTTTACAGCTCTAGGTTTGTTTGTATTCTCTCTCTTTTTAGTAATTGTTTCAGCATGTTTTCGGGAAAGTATGTAGTGACTGTAAGTTTTCTCATTCTTGCTCTGTTATGTTAGGAGATGCTACGATGACCTACATTCCTATCATCCCGAGGGTGTATTCTGTCTCTTTTTGTCTTCTTCTTTGTGTGCAGTGCAGGTTAAATACAAGCGTTTGCTGGCTAAAATTGCTTCTCCTTTCGTCTTTCGTCTTTTCGATCGCTTATCACAGGGATCATCATTTTGTATGGATAATAGCCTTAAACGTTCGATCTTGTATTTCTGTCTATCCATTCCTTCTCTTCTTTTTCCCACACTTTACAGCGTGAGTTGTGTTTGTTTTGGTTTAATGCTTTATATTAGTTTATCCTCTTGCAGCATTATGTACCAACTTAAGCTTAACCACCACTCGGTTATGCCCGTGGATGTGGTGCCACAGCAAAGGTGAACAGTCCCGCATTCTGTCCGCCCAGTCCGGTCATTGATGTTGCTGGCTGTAGTGCACCGCGACCATGCATTCCGCCTCCGATTAGTGCTGTTCCTCCGGTGCTGCCAATACAATGTTGCTGATGATGTTGTGAATTGCCGCCAAGATTGCTATGGTTCAAGATGGTAGTAGGGGTAGTGTTGGTGGTGGGTACGTGTTGTATGTGTTGCGGTCAGGTTGTTGCCATTAGATACGAGTTGAGATCGTTTCGTTCACTCTTCTTCCCCAAATGATGTTCCATTCTTGGCTCCAAACCCACCCCCCTATGATGCACCAAAAGGAAGAGAAAAGAAGGAGAGAGTATTTGAAATAAACGATAAAGCATATTAAAATAAATGCCTTTTCTTTATTTAGGGAAACATAAACATCCTAGCTGTACAGGGTGACAATGTTATTATTGTGATACGCACAATACAACACAATACCCACGCACACACCGTTAGTAAGTTTGTTTCTTCATATAGTGCGCGTGTGTATGTGTGTGAAGTGACAATGATAAGGAAAGGATTCGCTTCTGTTACTGAGCCTGTGCTTCTTTTTGTCGACGACTAGCGTAGCAGTGGAAAAAATAATAAAGATTCAAAATAAAACATGTCTTACGTAGGTGTAGGTAGGTTAACTAGCCCAAAGGGAAAGTACGCTAAAATCGGATACAATTGTGAATGCTTCCTATAAATGGAGGCGCATGGTATTTCTTTGTACACATTGGAAGGGGGGGGGGGGAATGAAACCATCAGGTGCTTTACAGCTTCGGCTTTATTCCATTCAGTTATGATTTTTCAGGAGTTTTATGGTTAAAATTTTTTGTTTAAATAATTCACTCTATACATTTTTGTTTGGCTTCTTATTTTGGTGCGGTATGAAGTGAAAGAGGTGCGACGTTTGCATAAACTTGAAAATATTTGGTCTCGTGCAGGTAGTGTTATATGTGTATTGTGTACGTGCGTGCGTTTGCGTGTGGTAAAAAAACGGTTACATCAAATCAAACTCATTCAGAAAACATACCGCAGTCTGGTGCAATTAAAAAAGTGAATTATTCAACAATGCGGTGTGAAGAAAACTGTCCTAGTGTGTGTGTGTGTGTTCAAAATAATTTCGAAGGCAAAATCAAGGGAATGGTGTAAGCATTTCTTAGAAGGGGAAAGTGATTTGCTGTTTTTAAACATTTTAGTAAGCTGTGGTTTCTGTTGAGGGCAAAGAAAAACGGATCGATTGTTGGTGTTGAATAAATCAGCTTTTTTTTCAATTACTACATTGCCAGTACAACAGTCAACAAGCGATCCGCAAAACGGGTGTGATGGAGTGAGGGATCGGGGGGATTAAACATACTTCTCTCTGCTGCGCGTGATTCTGTGCGTAGAACTGGTGCGTCGGTATATCGGCGGCCATCTTCGATTTTGCAAACTCGATGCGCATTGCGCCCCGGTCCGACGACAGAAGAAATTTGCCTTGCAAAGCTGACATTGCTCCTGCCGCACTAATCACGTCCTTAAACTCTACGAACGCAACCGGGACCGGGGCTGCACCACCGCCCGACCCGTTTACAAGCGTGTTGGTGGAGGTGAGTGCAGTACCGTTGCAGGTAGGCAGCTGGCTGTGATGGTTGGTGCAGTGGCGATAGATGCCATTCAGCATGCTGTTGTTGTTGTTGATATTGGCTGCAGCAGCAGCGGCAGCGGCAGCGGCGGCGGCGGCTGTGGCGGCGGTAGTTGTTGTTGCTGAACCCTTAGTGTGCAAACGAAGGCGACAGAAGCCAGGCAGACTGTGGTGTTGGTGGTTGGTGGAGGGGGTAGTAGTGCATAATTTTCCGTTTTTCAAAGATTTTTTAAATGATGATTTGCAATAAAAGGGAGGAAAAATCCAAAATAAACAAGATGGATCGAAGGGTGTGTTATGCAATGGAAGAAATTGGAACCATTGGGAAGTAAAAGGAAAACGGAAAAGCGACAAAAAGGAAATTTAAAAGGATTTGAGTGATATAAGTTGTCGTTGCGATGGAAATAAAATGGAAAACAGGTAACAAGGAAGTTTGTGTTAGAAACGGTGCATAATTCAAATAGAAGTAGTTTGTTCGAAACATTCATACAGGACAAGCGGATTTTTTGTGAAACCGAGAACGGCAGTTTTAAGTGATGGTGTTCTAGCCCTTCCCTTCCTCTTAGTTCTCGTTTTTTGTTTGACAGCCTCTAGTTCCACTCTAAAACCTTTCGGTTCAGAACAGTTAAGATAAGGCGAGGAAATTGATATTGTTTTTTGTATGATAAAAACAATTACAGAATACCAAGAGAGAAGGAGAGAAAAGGAAAACCAAGATAAACAGTTGGGGGAAACAGAAAGAGATAGAGCAAGACAGTTTTGCACGCGAGATGAGTGTAAAGAGATATTGAATACAGAAGAAGAAGAAAAAAAAACATAAGTAAATAAATTGAACAGTGGTTACCGGGGAACATTCCAAATCAAACATTAAACAAAAACAGGTTTACAGATCATTCACTTCTAAACGGGGGAGGGTTGGTGTGGTTGAAGAAAGAAAAACTTAAACGGTTTGGGTGAGTTTGGTTTTGCTTCATTAGCTAGGCGGGCAGGAAAAAAACGGCACGAGAGTGAGAGTGAATGAAAATAGTAGAGTTGAAGTTTAGTTTTCGCATTGAAGGTACAGAGCTAAGTTGTTGGGATGCAGTGAGGTGTGTATGTGTGTGGTTAAACAGTTGGTGAAACGAACAGGGGATGCAGTTTTGTTTGTTTTGTTTATCTTCATATAATAATTCATTGATATATGGTTAAACATGGTGCAGTGTAGAAACAAGTTGCGTACTGTTAAATATATCTATTTATATATGTATAGAAATATAGAGTAAGTGGTAGTTGGGGGGGTTTACTACAGATATATGGATTTAATTGTTTTTTTATTTTAATGGTGGCTTTTAAGTTTTTTTTTTAATTATCACCAGAAACGAATGCCAACGAGATATTTTATAGGTTTATTTGGTTTAACTTATTAAAACATAAATTCACCTAGCAAATCTTGCAAATCAGATTTTTTTCAAATCCTCTCAGTGAACAATACCTAACAACAACCCAGGAAGGCATTTTCTTTTGTTTGATTGTAATTGACCGTGACGTTTAGGATCAGACGATTTTTCCTTTGAAGATTGTCATGCATTGTTTGCTATACTTTTACTTTTTTTGCTTTTTTACATTTGGTTGCTTAAGTTTCTAGAATGTGGAAGGAGAATAACAGTTCTTCAAAAACCAAGTTTGAAAAACTTAACAAGAGAAAGGTTAAATCTTCTGGAACAGTTGCAGGCCAAAAGAAACCACGTACATACAAGGAGAGAGAAGCAATTTAGGATAAAATCCAAAATAATTTCGATAGCGTGAATGATTTCTCCGAGATTGATCGTCTTACCCCCGGGGAGGAAACCAAATCTAGACTGTCCTCCGGAAAACACCAATTATCAGTGGCAAGTAGATGAATAAACAAAGGAAAACCCGACAAAACGTAATAGCCACGAAAGACACACCGATGGCGCAAATCGAGGCGAAATGTACAAGTCAATTTTAAAGGAAAGACACTAAATGTTAGAAAACAAAACTAACTCGAAAAGGACAGTCACAACATTGGAGAATGGGATAAAACAGGTTGAAAGATGCAGATAATGAAAGATGGAAACAAACGGAGAGAGAGAAAGGAAGTATAAAGAGGTGAAGAAAGAGATAGTAGAGAGGGAGGGTGGGGAAGGTACACGATAGGGCAGAAAAAGATTTTTTGGGAGAACGGGAAATGAGTGGCGAAAACTCACCTAGCGAAAATTTCTTTCAGCTCATGCTCGGATACAAACTGTCCGAGATTGGCAACGAACAGTGTCGAGCAGGGAGCATTGGCGGCTAGCGGCGGGTTCGGTGGCTGATTGCCGCCGGCAGTGCTGCCGACCGGACTGGCCAGGGCCGGACTGGGCAAAAAGTGGTTCGCTGGCAGGCCGGCGGACACATGCATCGATGCTGGATGTATTGCAGATGGGTGCGGCATTTGAATTTGCTGCTAGAATTAAAAAAGAGGTAAAACAGATAGAAGATAAGGTTTACACACAGGGCAACGAGGAAGCATTAGAAGTTGAGGAAGAAAGATGGATCTTTAATCGTTTGTTTGGTATTGCGAACGGACTGTTATTGGGCAGAATAACAACAAGATAAAGTGTATGTAACGGTCTGTTCAGTAACAGCTAAAAAAGAACCATTTATTAACAATTAAAATTGAGTGAAACATTAATCACAATTTAGAATCACAGTTTAGAAATATTTCAGCAATAAATTCGCCAGAATAAAACTTAAAAGAGCAGATTCCGTTTAAGTTACGTTCCAAGAAAAATTATTGATGTACATTTTATAAGTCCAACCCGTTTCGTAACATATTTTCCCGCTCTGCTCGAAACCACTAAAGTTTGTCGAACGCGGCAGACAAAATATTGCTCAGAGCTCGTTTGCCTTTTTTCAGGCTTTTTCAAAAATCTCCGCATAGCCGGGAGAACAAAATCTCGACTTCCGGCCACTTTGCCACTCGAACAAGTGTCGCTCTAGCTACTTGGGTCTGAGAAGAGGCAACGTTGTGGTAGGGATGAGTGTAACTTTTAATTAAAACTTCATTATTATGCAAATGAGCCAAATTTACGCTCCATTGCAGTGGGTCCTTTTGTTCCGGCGAAAGCCTTTCGTTCACGTTTCAAGCCAGCGCAGTGCATTTTTTGGGAAAAAACACATAGAACACAAAAAAGTTTAAAAACATGTAGGAGCTGAAAACCCGAAGCATGCACACGAATCATTTGCCCGAGTATACTATTTTAGGGAAGAGGACGAAAAAACCCGAACTGGACAGAAAATGAGCGAAGAATCCCTTCACACTTTTCTTTACGGCCGTGGAAAAGCTTTTCATTGGAGTATTAGAGAATTTAATTTTCCTCCGTCGATTAAACCGATCCTTATCTAGTGGTGGAACGATTTTAATGATCGTTTGGAGTAAACCGTTTCGACCATTTTGCAACACAAGAAAAAGCCGACATTATCACCGTTTCAGCTGGTGGGAAAGTGAGCCAAAAGCAAAGCAAAGGGAAAGCGGGCAACAAAGAAGCTAGAAACAAAGTCCCTCTGGTGAAATTTGGTCTCGGGATTTTTTTTGGCTCGTATTCCGCCCGATGCTCATCTCGTCGTTCGACAAGCTGCTTAGCGAACAACAAACGAATCATAAAATCTGTCATCGAACCTTTCCCATTGCGGATCATGAGCATGAGGAAAGGTCCTTCCATAATGCGGATTAAGGACCAAACTTGTTCATTGGTAGCGCTCTGCTGGGTGTTTTAGGGGATTCGGACGATCGTGAAAAAAAGCGTTGAAAAGGAGGAAATGTTTGAGGGCGAAATCTACTTAACTTGAAACCGGTGACAGGGAAGAGTGTTGTGGAGCACCATTTTGGCTTCATAGCTTTCCAGGGCATTTTGGAGGTGTACGGCGAATGGCATCTAATCCGGTGTGGAAGACGGTAAAGTAGTTTTCCCTTTTTTTATCATCCCCTTTAGCTTTCTTTTGGGGGTATCGATTATCCGGGTCATGTTCAATGGTATCTGTCCATGGATGGTTTTTGCAACAGGCTCAGGAAAAAGAGCAACCATTCACAGACCCTAAAGGCATCCATTCGATTGAAAGGATCGGAAGGATTTGAGAATTATTAATTGCAAGGCAATCATTAGGAAGGAAGGTTGTGGTGCCGATATGACCAGGATTTACGTCAGGTTCACCATTGGCTGGTAGCTTATTGAACAGGATAGTCAACCGAGAAAGTGGGACAATCTTGTTAGAAAACCTTTTCGTATCGTTTTTTTTCCTTGCCGGAAATCGGAAGCAGTCACACCTTAGCAGCCGTTAAGTACGGATCGAGGGTGAGCGCTTTTTGATTTTTTATGGTGATCCAAAATAGGATTAAAATTATATAGTATGCTATGCTGTCGCCCTTTTGACCAATCACACCTCCAATCGGGTAGATAGGAAGACGAGAACATGGTTTTAATTTTCTTCCACACGCAAAGTGCATCCAAAAGAGACCATCGGGGCCGAAGTGTAAAAGGTTGTCAGGTGCCAGAAGCAATTTTGCCTCTATTAAAGACTTGCATACTGCTCAGCTTGCCGGTTTATGTTTTTTTTTCGATAGTGAAAATGATTGGATCCGAATGATGGGATGAAACTACAACAACCTCTCGCTTCGAGCTTATGATGGAAAATTTATTTTCATTAAATTCAAAAATTAATTCCTGCTTTCCATCAACGCCAGCGGCTTCCAATTTCCATCCAGTCCAGCGTTTCATTTCCAGCCTGGCCGCGTTGCCCGGTCGTGAAACTATTCTTTCGCAGGGTGGAGCATGAAATACCTTCTTAAGCAATGGGCAAAGAATTTAATCTCAACTGACGCGTTGGCGTAACTTTTGCGCTCGGAACACGGCTATAGTTCGCAGAAAAAGTCACCGAGAGGGGGGAAAGGGCATCGAAAGAAGAAAGCCAAACTGTGCAAACAATCCATCTTGAAGCATGTACAATTTTTTACCGCCCGTTTGAATAACGCGGGTCTTTCACCTCACACCTGGTACGATTTCGTTCGCTCCACAGAAAGGTCCTTCCGGTGGGAGGTCTAGGATAAAGCTAAATGGAATACTTTGTTGCTTTTCATCTGAAACGTAAATAAAACAATTTTTGCACGGAGCTGTTTAATTTTCTCATGATCTCGTCTCAAGTTTAACTAGGGGAAAGAGAGAGAGAGAGAGAGAGAGAGAGAGAGAGAGAGAGAGAGCAAGCGGCAGAACAAAAGACGGAACAATAGAACGCGGAACGGTGGATAAAGATGTACGAGAAATATGAGTGGCGGGAGAGTACTGTTTTTTTCGTCTGTGGTTGTTGCTCCAATC
>KB685347.1:0-14967 GCA_000349165.1 Anopheles christyi
GTGACGTGACGGTGTTTTGGGGGTAGAGTCGTTCGAGTTAAGCCGAGAGAAAGGATAGCCACAGCTACGAGACAATCAACTGAAGGAGAAAGGTGCAGCAACAGTGTAGACAAAAATCCTAATCGCACAACCCTCGCGTCCTGTACATGATCCTGCAGAACCTGCAAATTACATGCTGCGTGTTTTAGGTTTTTTTTTGTTTGTTCTGAATAGCAATTGAAAGTGTACAGATGAAAAAATCCTCAATTCAACGTGTGTTAAGGTGCAATTTTCGACGTCAAACGTTGTTTCCTTTTGCGCTCACTCGCTTTGAACGGTTAATTATAGGCATGATATAGAAGAGTGTGGCGTGTACGTGATGCTTAACAAATGGAGAGTTAAAGCTTACATTTGATAGATATGGTAGAGCAGAAAAAATATATTAAATTTAAGTTAAAAACAATTTGAAAATTGAAAAATAGGTGTTGGAAAACATATTTCCATTTCAATTCTGCCTCTTCATATCCCATTTTCCAAAGGTCGATCGAAGCGTTTGTTGCTTGATATTTTTGTACCGACCGAAGGGAAAAAAAATGTTTTACCACCTTAACAATAGGAAGGAATAAAAAACACCCTTGCAGGAGAACGATTTAAAGTCGCTCACACGCCACAACACCAGTACACAGCTTCGTGGACGAAGCGTGTCGTTGAGAAGTCAATTGGTTTTGTCAACACTTGAATGGCGACGCCGTGAATCACAGTCAAGAAAAAAAAAAAAAAAGAACCCATGAGAAATCAAGGATCGCCGGAAGAGGGTGTCCCTGCTGTGAGCTCGAAACCATAAAAAAAACTCTTCCACGGTACGGTCCTGGGGAAAGTTGTTCCAAGTCACCGACACGATGGGGGGCATCCCGGTGACGAGAAAGAAAAACACAGGAAGATCTAGGAATCGCGGGAAAGTGCGCAAACCCTTACATCGAAACGGAGCGCCCGTGTATCGTTCAGGTGAGGACCACGCGTGTGATTAGTTTATGTGTCGGAGAGCATGGAAGCCACGGCTTAAGTGGTTTCTTTATTGGGTGCGCCCAGCTCGCGGTGGCCCGGTGGGAGGTCGTGGATGAGTAGTTTCCTGGGAACGAAAATGGGGAACACCACCGGAATCGGAATAAGGATCAATCGAAGCTTCAGTCAAAAGAAAGTCATTCACTTTTTTTTTTGATGTGTGTGTTTCGTGTGCAATCAAACCATGCCCAATAGGAGAGGATATGCATGTAAGCCATCTTGCCGACGATGCACTTGAGCGTGTGTATGGGAAAATTCGGATTCTAAGCTGCACCAAGTAAGAAGATGCATCTCAGTTGGGCGTCAACAAAGGGGAACGAATTGGAGTTTTCGAGATTGAGAGCAAAATTGTGAAAGCACTAGAAGCTGTTTATTAAATATGGGAACATAAATTGAGACAACGAAGAATGGTGAGGCTAAATGAATGTTTTATTTATATTTTTTATTTCTTTATTACACAAACAGTGTAAATGTATTTATGGATCCTTTTTTGTTGTGTTGATGTGAACAGTGTGATGAAATTTTAACAATTTCAAACATGTTGAAAATTACTACGTTGAAGTTAGCCTAAATTTGGAAAAATTCAAATTAAAGATTTAACTATTCATCTTAAGTAGAGTAGATAAACTGCTTTCAATAATAAGAAAAGATAGAAATTCAATATGTTATAAGAATCAGAAATATTATAAGAAAAAGCATCTTATAACCTCAATTTATTTTCCATCATGTCAACGTTTTACAGTCCCATTTGTCCACACCTGCAACAGCTGTCGAAATAGCGCCGTCGAGCTAATAATATAAATTTACCTTGCCCAGCACCGATGCCACGGCAATGAATCAAGAAGAAAAGACTTAAAAATAATCACCACGAATGATCTAACGCCCGGAGGTGTTGGCAAATTAGAGGCAAATAATAACTATAGAATTACTGCGGGTGAGACACCAAGCTAAGAGGTGACCCCCCAAGAAACACAAATGCAATGTTCGATGTTTATGCAAGCCTGTCAGATAATTGTGGTACGTTTGAACCTCCGCTTTCGGGCTAGCCCGATGGAGACAACAATTTGACCGTATCTGAGCGTGCAAATGAACACATACCAGCACGAGGAACGGTGTCATAACTCACTATCATTAGCAAGCTGACGTAGAAACTTTCGACAATTATCCGCAAAAGCATGGAAAAGCAGCACCATCGATGCAACACTGCTGTACTAATTTAGAGTAAACTTAGTGTCATGCTAATCATTCGCCGAGCCACGGAGGTGAGCTATATTTATTACAAACTTTCAAATGCTTACAACACACGCTGGACAGTGTGTCGGCCTGTTGCATTGAATCAATCGCACGGTATCGAACGGCACGGTAAGACACCCTAACTGGTGCACGAAGGAACTATGCTTTGCTTTACCTCTTCCTCCGCCAATCTTGCAACCCCCTTTTCACAACACACACACACACACACAAGAGAGTTTGAGGTTCATTGAGGAAAAGAAACGAATTGCTTGGGGCCTTGGCTAGGGGGTAGCTGTTTGTGCACTTTATTGGCAACTTGTGCACAACCAACTCGGGGAAGGCTTTTGACCGTTGGTCCTAATCATAAGATCCATTACGTTAATGAACGATCTCACATCGAACTGCCGCAACGGTCAATGGTCTGAATGGACGTTCCCGACTTTCGGACAACTTATCCAGCAGCACAATTGTACGCCCGTAAGTGGGCGTACAGCTTACTTTCTAGCGTAGATCAACCGGCAGTGTGGCGGCAGATCGCGCTAGATTACAGATTGTCAGCACTGATCTACCCCTTTGTGCGTTTGTACGCGCACATCCCCCACTGCTGCTTCACTATGCTCACTCGCTTTTTTGGTTGCAAATCTTCTTCCACTCCACGGGTAGCCCAACCCCTCTGCCCCCCCCCCCCTTGGTTGGCGGTTGTTTTGCTTCAGCATCTTTTTGTTGTTATATGGCATTAATGTTTTGAAAATGGCGTATAACACTTTCGGTATGTAATTTTCTGTTATATCGCGCGTATTTCTTGCTTCACACGTTCGTAGCAATTTTCCATTGTAATGCTCGATTGTGATGATGCTGCTGTTGCTGCTGATGAATGAAAAACTCTCCAACGGCTTGAAGCTGAGAAATCGATATCACGGATGGAAGCAATGGGTGTTGATCGGTGGTGGTGGTGGTGGTGGACGCGTATGATGATGATGCCCTGTCCAAACGCATCATTGTGGGTTTGGGCGGTGCAGAGGGAGCCCCCCTTCTTCCCCCCCACCCCATCGGTCCAAATTAGTGAGCGGTTTTTCGGCAGCGAAACACACAAGGATTTTGGGGGAATGATTGGGGTCGAACTATTGTTTCCTACACTACTACTGTCCGGGAGTTTGTGTTTGCGTTGCGTTCAGTTGGGGCCGGACTTGCCTGCTTCGTTGTCGGTCGGTTTCGGTATCGGATTGAATGAAAAGGTTGCCGCTTTGCTGCATGAGGGAAACGGGCTGCGAGTTGAGCTCTAATGTACCTTTGAATGGGTTTACGTTGTTGTGAAAATATTGATAATTACCGACGATGGCGGCGCGGTTTTTTTTTTCCTTTCATGAAGGCGCCAGTGGGCTGGACAATTTTGCTTTTGAAAGTTTGACAATGAGAGTTGGTGTGGAAGCCGAGGATTTCGTACAATTAATTGAAGAATCAAACACTGGAAATTGTTACAAAATCTTTTTTTAAGTTTATAAAATGATCTCCATGTTTATTTAACAAGAACCTTAAAATTTCGCATCTCAAAATGAAACCTTCTCAGTTAGATACAAAAAAAAAGGTCCACCTTCCACAGCTTGATAGGTATGCATTAAAGCGGCGTTACATCAATCGTACCCGAAAATAAATGCCAATTGCTGCGTACGACCAATGAGCGGGCATGCAGCGCTGCCGCAAGATCAAAAGAAATTCGACACCGCGAGATCGAAGCGCTGTTTTTGGGATGAATGAAAATGGAAAAAGGAGGACATAAATAGTGGAGCAGTGCTCTCTCGAGTATGCTATGGAAGTCGAACACATTTTGCTTTCGATGTCTTATAAATAGTACACGCTTTGCTGGATGATGATGCTCAATGAAATATATTTAATATTCATCTACTTTTCACAAGCACACTAACTCATCTGCTGCTATAGTTAGTAATAAGCGGGCTCAGTCCATCAAGGTAAGTCAATTTCAAACACAAAATTGAAACATCAACGCATCCGGCATCGTTTTGCGTCGCAAATGCACCCGAGAGCACTCAATCATCTCGTCCATCGGCCATCGTTGGCAATTTGCATTGACATGACAGGTAAACAATTCGTTGCTACCGAGAACTCGGCTTGCCGTACCAAGACACAGGCAGGCAGGCAGGCAAGGCGTCCATCATCGTTTCGTTGGTTGGATGGCTTCAACTTCCCAAGGGAACATACACGGTACAATCTTCATACTAACATCCTAAACGAACGAGAAAGAGTGATAATTAGCAGTGAGATTTGCTGCTGAAGATTTCTCACTTGCTCGAAAAAGAACGATCGATTTTGCATGTTTAAAAAGAGAGAGAGAGAGATAGAAACATTTAAAAGCTTTTTTTGCATTGATTATTGCAAGCAAATCGGAATGAAGCAACTGACAACTGTACCAACCCGTCCACATGCATCCAATCCTGTCATTGTGACTGATCCCTATGGCATGGGTGGATTAGTGGAATCGATGACGTTTCTGTTAGTCTGTGTTCCATGCTATTTGTACGCTTGTCACCAATCGGATACCCCGTGATGATGCATCGCTTTCGGTGCATTCGCTTCCATTACCATAATAATAATGATAAAAAACGCTTTTGTTCGCCGGCCGTTTTGCTTCAGTGGCAGTGGGCGAGTTTTGTTGTAGTTTGAGCGGGTTTTTTTTTTGTTTTGTCGCTCCATTTTGCTAAATACACCGGTTTTCGCAGCTGGACTGGAAGGATCCGCTTACACGGCAGGGTGCTCGAAAGCGAACCCGAAGAAATTAGGTATCTTGGCAGGGAAAATGATGATCGAGACGATTGACGGATGGCTAAGGAGGAGGCGTATTGCCTCGAGGTAACATGCAAAAGCTCGAGGTGCAATGCAATGCAGCTTCCGATCGACGGGGTTGTGGTTTTTTGTTTTCCTTTTCTGGATGAGTGAATTGAGCGGGAACTGATTTGTTGGGACACATGATTGAGCACGGGATGATTGGTTCGTCGTTTTACATACCCACAAACACACACACACACACAATGCACTGGAAGTGAATGCTACTGCTTTGCGATCGAGCTGCAGCGATGCATTTGCAAAAGGTTTGGTTTGCGTTCCATTTGGCATGACAAACCGGATGATTGAACACTTCGCTTTACCTAGAACACGTGCAACGTTGATGAGGTGGAAATTGTTAAGGAGAAGCCCTCATTGAGGCAAATATTAAGATTCAATTCAGAGCAGCATGGCTTCTGAACGACAGCATTGGAGCAGGGATCAAACTGAATTCCCTCGTACGTTGAATTATAAGGAAGATTAATAAATAACTTGTTGATTTTTTTTCTACTACCGAAAAGCTTACCATTTGATTAATTTAATGATCGAGAATCGAGAACATCTCCTCGTGCGATAGCACGATCACAACAGTGTAGTGAATGGAACGCACTGCGACCTTTATCAACGAGCCTGCTCCTGGAATTCTATTTATCTACCTTCAAACATCCATAACTCTCGCCGAGAAGCTCGTTTAGGACGTAAATCTAATTACACGCCGTCCGTCATAAATCTCGGCTGAACGGCCGTACCGTTCCCATGCAGAGCAATCTCCATAGCAACCTGTTGCTGGGAGCTATTCTTAGCGTCGAAAGAAATCCATCTTTGTCGCGCGCGAAGCATCACGCTGCGCTGAAGCTGTGTGAAGCGATATTGTGAGCGCTTTGAATAGAAGACTTCGTTTTCTTTTATTTGCCCCATAACACCACAACACCAGCGCGCATGGGAGACGAACGACATACACACATCACTTATCAATAAAAGTTCGAATGTGCGTCCGTCGGAAGAAAAGGCGCAGAAAACCGACGGACGGCACAAACAAATCTTTACGAATCACCCACAATCGATGGTGCGATGGGTTGAAGAGGAAGCAGAGAGCAAGATAAATTACACATCATAAATATTAAACCGAACAATAGCGATATGTCATAATATATGGCGTTTTTATTTCAATTTCTCATTTCGTCATTTCGACGTGACGGTGACGACGAAAGAGCAAAACTAACGAAGGGACAACAACAGTGCCCGGACTAGAGCCCTTGTTTGATGTTTCAATCATCATTTTTCTTGCGTGTGAAGCGTCAAAATGTGGATATTGTGTAGCGTTTCTGCTTGCAATCAAAAGATTAAAGGAGATGAAAGGCTTTGCTTTTTCTTTCCATTTTTTTTTCTCTGACGGTAAGCCTGTGCGGGGGAGAACGGTATGTGATATTTGGAGCTGTTGTACCCTTCCCGGTAACAAAGTTAATAGTAACTCCATCAGTCACCGTTGCATACACGGTCGGTGAAGCTTTAGAGTTTGACTTTATTTGAAGGAAGGTCATCGATAACCCGTGCTGCTGCTGATGCTGCTGCAAGGAATCTGTTTACGCGTGTTTGTTTGCTCAAATGACAGATGAACGTACATAGGAAAGCACGTTTTGCTATTCGTTTCTGGAAGTGTTTCTTATTCCACGCAGAGGGCACTCTTTTCAACTGAGTGTTGAGAATGTCTCGACTCACATCTTACAAGGTTTAAAAAACCGTCTTTTCAAACCAGCATTACCATGGTAACTGAGTCGAAAGCTGTGTAAATGCACCTTTTAAGTTAGGTTAGAAGCAACAATGTTAACTAGAATTGAGGTGAGACTGATGCTTCGACCATAAAACACGCTATTTCGCACCATTGTATTTCTGGTGCATACCTTTGAACAAATATTTGTTGTGGATGTGCATTTCTCAGGATTGAAATTCCTGGACGGATTGGAGTTTTGAGTAATGTCTTAAGCCTGTTTTCTTCCCTTTCCTTCTCGTTCACTGAGCGTCTGAAGAACGATCGTTTGTTTTGGTTTGATTGGTGTTGGGCTTCCTGCGATGTAATTGACCCCGCCATAAATCGAGGGTGTCATGGTACCGGAAGGACTTACAGGACAGCACAGCTACGTGATTTGGGCCATGCTGTGTCGTGTGTCCTGCACGCCAGAGGTTTATGCTGCACCGTGTGAGTGTGTTCGGCAAAAGAATGTGATTGAATTGGGGATCATAAAACGATCGGTTGCAACAAGATTTCGAGGAACGTCAGTTAAAACTGCGGTTGAACGAAAACTTGGAAAAAAAGACAAAGGTATCTTTTCTTCTTTGAAATCTTTGAGGTATCTTTGAAATAATTAATTCCAGAGCTTTTGTGTGACGGTTTACAGGCATACGTCGCTAGAAGGAGGGTTTATGAAATGGATCAATTTAGAACACAACAACATTACAGCAGCAACAGGGTGGTATGTGTTGCAAAACAAAAAATCGAGCAATAAATTCATAAACAGGATATTTACACACAGCTTAGACTGCAGCAAAGATCGTGATGATAAGACAAACAAATAATTACAGTTTTTTTTATTTTCTTATTTCAATACCGATGGTTACAATAAGTACAATAAAAACGTGATTCTTACGTTCCGCGTAGCAGAAAGTATCAAATTCTAGGGAACGAATGATGCAAAACATCGGTTTAAAATACAACGCCTTTTTCCATTTTTTTTTTGCCCGCTAGAATATGAAGGAAAATTTTCGTCCGCTTTTGCTGGTACAAATCTCGACGAAACAAGAAAATCTGATTGCGAACGGATTGTGTCCTAAATATGGTTTAAAATATATATATACATACATCTCCACGTAATGTGATACTTTGTGATGTGTCCCGTGATCGTGATCGGATGTCGCGCATGCACACACACATGCGAATGCGTTCCTGGTGCCGCTGCACTTTCATGTTTTGCCGAATTGTGTCACCCTGCGTGCGGCCAACCTATCCCACCGACAAGGACGACAAAGCAACATGCCGCCAAACTGGTGACGGCGCCATTCCCTTTCCGGAACCGTTTGCAGCTACTTCCGGAACGAGTTTTTCTAGTTCCGCTCAGTGGTTTTTTTTTCTCGCTGCAGTCGAATTTGTAGCTTTGTCATACGAGTGGGCAATAGGATAATGCGTATATGTCTCTTGACATTGTTATTAATTTGTGATTTTCTGGTAGGTCTGTTAGGAATGGAAACACAACCTCGCGCTGTGAATCCTTCACGGCTTGGAAACATCAAGCAACAGTGTTGTGAAGAGCATAGTCATCATGTCCTTGTTGACATTAGAGCCAAGGCAGTTCCAGGACGGACTGTTAGAATAATAAATAAAATGTTTGATACAAAGTGGCTGATTACGGGCGAGTTTTTTTTCCCTACGCCCGGGAGGGGGTAACAAAAGGTAAAATATTTGCTGCTTACAGGGATGTTGAATCGTTACGTTAAATTTATGGTGACGAAATGAGGGGTGCAACGGATTTGGGTAGCCGAGCCGGACCAAAAACAAACACAATTGGACCGGGTATCGGATTTCCGATCGGGCTGAGTTTATCTGGCCGATAATCCAACGGCCAACGGTTAGGGGATAATATGGCGACCATGAAACAAATCTACAAATGCTGACGTTTGCCATGGCCATAGGGACTGCTGGTTGGTTGCAATGAGATGGTTTTATGAGATAGGAAAAGCTAGGAAAGCAGATTGTTTTATCACATGGTACTGTGGCTGTGTTATATTTTCAGTAGAAGCATAGTTTGTTTGCTTGCTTTAACATGGTTTGCATATATACTTGATTTATTTATGCAATCTATGTTTTAACGACGACTAACCGCATTTTTTCTCAAAAAAAAAAAATGTATTTATGTATGATATGATAATATAATCAATATTGTATGCAACAAATATTAATAAACATTACCTTATTAATATTACATGAATATCAAAATATGGAAAACTTTAATATAGCTTTTGCAGCAATCCGTGCACACCACAATTTGTTTGCCTTGTAACTGCTTGTTCTCAACAAGGGGGTGTAGCTCAGATGGTAGAGCGCTCGCTTAGCATGTGAGAGGTACTGGGATCGATACCCAGCATCTCCAGAAGACTTGTTTTTATTTTAAAACGATTGAATGAATGAATCATTTTGAAAATCTTTGTTTTATTTCTTCGTCACTCCCTTTTATTTCTCCCATTAGTCCTTTTATCCCGCAAAACTTGTTTAATCATTATTTTTTCTACTTGACTGTGGCATATGGAGTCGCTTTTTTCGATTTAAAGTATTTGCAGGAGGGTCCATTTTAAAAGAATAATGTACATGATCTGTGCAGTTGATAAAGTCGTGTAAAAACGCTGAATGTATCGATTGTTCGACCAGTACTCACTCACCTAGTAGTTTGAAATTGGGCCGTTTCGCTCGCCGCTCCGTTGTTGTTACTTTCTATCCAAACCGATCGAATTACATCCGTTTGATCGTTAGTGAAAATTGCAACATTGTGTTGCAACGTGGAATGTGATATCAAAACTTTAAGCAGGGGATTAGTTCGGTGTGCCCCTGCCGTTTGGTGTCCTGTAGGGATTTGTGCAATGATTCTGGAAACTCCCGTGTGCTGAAACAACAAGTTTATTGTAATTGTTTCTGATTTATGTGAGCCATTGTTTATTGATGGTTCTTGGTTGCCGATGCATATCTAATCAGATAAGGAGTGCTCAGGATGGATTCAAATTTCTCTAACGTACTTTTTTGTTTTGGTGGGAAATGTAACATACAGAGAATGTGTAGGGAAGGTTGTAAACCATATGCTTTCGTATGTACTTTTCATGTTCATTTTTTTAAAAGTTCTACTATTTTCAAAGCCATCAACAATAAAAGTAACACAGAACGCTGTTTAGCAAACTGTGGTCTGTGCTGGGAACCAAACTTTCTCTGTACAAAGTTTTACAACTTTTTGGAACGTTTTGCCATGCCACACGCCTTCACAGTTGGAGCAGCAGCTTCCCGCAGGGGTAGCCGAAAATTGTCCTGTGCGCTTCCAGCGAAATATAACTGACCACCCCGGTATTGCTGATTTAGTGTAGGACCAATTTGCATTTGCACCTTCGCAATTCCGTTCCAAAGAGGTTCTTATCACCGAGGGATACCCTGTACCGATCAAGCGTACTGATGTGCGAGGTGTCAACGGATCCGTCCTCCGTGTGGATAACCTAGCCGGCGTAGACCCATACACGAGCACACGAGTGCCGGTGACAGTGAGGCAGTGACGAGCAGCGGGCGGTCGGGTAAACAAAACCCGTGGGTCATCCCCGGGAGCTACTGCTCGCTTCTGCCTTAGCCAATTTTATGTTTATTTAGGTGAAAGTAGGCAAACGTTGTTGCCAAAGCTGTGCGAACCCCCGCCGAACGGGATGCATACCACTGCTGGGACCGCCCGATGCGTGGTGACAACCGTTCGGTAGAGCAGAACAGCTCGTTTGCCTTCTTGTCTCGCAACTTTGTGCTTCTTTGTGCGGGCAGAAGAACATGCTTTGGACGATCCTTGGCAGCCAGCCTGCTTGGATTGAAGAAAGGAGACAAAACAATGGTTCGTTTTGACAGCCGGATGATGAATCCTTCATTCATTGGATCAAACGTTGCTCACATTAGGATGGTGTCGTCGTTGCCTTCTTTTCCATCAATTTTCCAGAACGCTTGGGTGAGAGGCAACATGTTTATGGCAGTAGAAGTTCTTCAAAAACAAAAATATCAAATAAAACATGCAAGGAAAAAAACGCTCCTGAAAGACAACTTCCTTCACCGGGAGGTGCCTGTTCTGGGTTAAGAACGCCACATGATATCCCGCGGGAGGCTTCCATTCCCTTTCCAGCGTTCCAACGTTTTTGCTTTGTTTGGAAGGAAACCATCAGCAGAGCAGCAGAGTGACGCACGTACCGAGTTAACTGGTAGTTATCGAGCATCATCTCTCGAGCCAGCAACGTCCACGAATGTTACGGATGGACGTACGAACCAAATAAGGACCAGGGTGTGCACAGGGTGCCACAGTGCCCGTGGTACAAGGTCACCGACGGCCAGTATGGATTCAAAGTCAGCACAAGTTGTACGCTCGATGAATGTGAAGAGATATCAAACTGTGCCTTTCTTACCCGGGGGCACGAAAGACACGATCGATCGTCAAGTCCGACCAATGCAAAACGGGGTGAAAAGTGTGCCGAAACGTTCGCGGAAGGTCTGGGCTTTCGGGGACGATGATCTAGGAAGTGTTCAGTCGGGACTGTATGCACCACCGTCTTTTGCGAAGATGGTCAAGTGGTGGTAATGCTTTTGTTGGTTGATCGATTTCATTCCGATGTACGTTCCCGAGAACCTGTTGTTTGTTTATTGAATGGCATTGCAAATTTCAATCTCTCCATCGATCTTGGCGATGATCGATCGGGATGATGTTGAGGTGAGCTCTTGTTAAACAGCTCGGATAGGATCTTTATGGGCATTTGATCAAATGCTTGTAGGGGAGTTCTTTAGACCAAACATAACCGAGTTGCATAAAACTACTGAAATATGGGCAAACCAACGGTGAATTCTAAGCACTAGAGACGCAAAAAGTCTTTCTATTGCTAAATGGAAATATCCATGTTGTCAATGCCAATCCCTGTCAACCTTTTACGTACCCTATCGCTTATTAAATTTCCAATTCACATTTGAATGCATTTCACACTCACAGCAAGATATCAGAAGCATACACACACACACACATACACACACACACACACACACACACACACACACACACACACACTATTTATGGTTATTGGTGCATCACTTCGCACTATCGCTAAACAGGACGCGTGACGCATCGTTTGTAAAAGTCAGACGGCCACTTTTACACGCACTGCCTGACACGTGCAAAAAGCCGCGCACCAAACGGCAAACTGCAATGAATGTTCAATACTCACAGTGAAAAAAAATCAACAGGGAAAAACGTGCCGTCGTATGGTTTGTGGTTATGGATCGTGAGATAATCATCACCATTTACCCGCTTGTTCACGAGCCATTTACGAAGACGATGCGTTCGTCTTTGCTCTTCCGTCGTTTGGGTTGCTCCGATAAGCATCGGACCAAGTGCAAGTACATGTCATAAAGTTCTTTGCCTAGCTTTGCACTGCCAATGGTACAAACATGCAAACAATTGTGGTCCAGGAAGTCTGTGGGATAATCCGCCCCGGAATGGTTGTTTGTTGCAAAGTTTCAATTTCGAAACATTTCTTGTGAATTTCCGTACACTTTCCGCTCGAGTTTCAGACGCAATCCCTGCCACAATCGGATGTAATGGGCCGAGGAGTTGTCCAGTTACTGGAAATTAGCCACCCTCCAACCCCGGGCTCAGGATATTCAGTAAAGATGGTGTCAGGAAACGGTTTATCAGCTAATGAATGGAATGGCGCAAAAACAAAATGATGACAGATTTTACCTTCACGTACATCTTCCTGTGCGTGTAAGAGGACCTGCTGTCCCTGGATGTCTTCGGGCCATTTTCCCAAAAACAACACACAGGCGGGTAAGTTTGTGGCATGGTAGTCACAATGTTTTGCGGTTTGAAATTACAGCCAGCGGTGGTGTTCGGTTGCAGGAAAACGAACTGTAGCGCAAAAGAGCATTGGCGCAGGGAGCGCGAGAAACCTTCCCGGGGGCCCAAAATGCTCGCGTGGCCAGCTCGGGAGTTTGGTAAACCACAGCAATGCCACAATGCGAGAGAGGGCAGAGGACAACAACGGAACAACACGAATATGAAACAAGCCCTGGGGCTAAACGGTGGGTAAGCATTGTTCGACCTTTTGGTGTTTGTTGGGAGGTGTTTTTTTTTGTTTGGTCGCCTTTCTGATGTATTCTTCTGGTTGTTTCACATGTTGCAAACAGGGGGCATAATTGATGAGAGGTAAAATTACCTCATCAGCTTACGCTGCCTGCTAAGCTAGAGGATGGGCAAATTATGATATCATGTTGATGTCACACTGTGTCCCAGCGGCAAGCATCGCAGGAATCGCGGATCACATTTACGGAAACGAAGCGTACGTGTGTGTGTGTTTGTAAGAGAAGACTGTGTCGAAAATTAGTTTGTATGTCAACAGAGCAAAATAAGGAAGTGGTCCTGCAGTGTTGCGTTTGGTTGGTGGAAAATGTGACCATATCGTTGCGGGGTTCTTCATGTGAAACAATACACCAAAGACGCTGTAAAATGAAATGGCATAAATTGAGTGTATTTAATTGTGTTTATTTAAAGTACTTCTTTTTCATTAAAACATTAAAATAGGTTTTGAGAATGATAAAAGTAACGACAAACCATCTTTTTCCCAGGCGGCTTAGTTTGTTTGGTGTTGCTTATTTTGTGTCTGGATTGTTCTTCTTTTCTTTGCTGTACCATTATTGAGCTAAACAGCGTTAAACATCCAGTGACAGCAACGCACATCGTAGACACAAACGACGAACCCCCTCCTTGCCTATTTCTATTGGCCAGCGCGGATCAGGTTTCGGGCGTTTGCGTCTGCCTGAAAGCGCTCTTTTGGGGAGCTTCAAACCCCTGGGACTGAAGATGTCCAGCAGAGGTTTTGTGTGCGAAATTCGTTTGTAGCGTACCGCGGTATCGCCAGAACGCGATTTTCCGCTCTCAGCTGCGAACTGTTTTGACGCATGCACACTGGCAGACATAGGCACGGAACGCTTCTTTTCCGATTTTTTTGTTTGGCTGGAGCAGTTTATTCGACAATAGTGTTTTAATTGTATACCCAGCAGCGTAATACGAATGGAAAGGATCTGGAGCAAAAAGAAGCTCCGACGCAATTATTCAATTTTCCCATTATGCGAAGAGTCCTTTCGGTGCTAAAGAACGGAGCCGTTCGTTTTTGCTGAAGGATAAAATTACATGCGCAGAAGTACGCACTAAGCGCGGTGCCGCGGTGAATTGCTGCAAAAGACCATACGTACAAACCTCAAGAAGGACTCGTGTCAGCCACCAGCGATTGTTCAGAAAGACGCTCAATTTACGTTTTTGGGTCAGTTGGTGCGGTTAGTTTTTTTTGTTCGCTTGCGGCGGGCCCTGTGGAAAGCATAACAAGATTGTACAATATGGTTCGATGTTATTTTTGCACCAACTAATCCATCTGGTGAGGGTGGAAAACGAATCATTAAATCTGGACGGTAGCAATCGACCATAATTAACGTGTTTTTTTCTGGATCATCTCAGGGTGAAAGATTGTCGATAGGAAACAGGGCTGCAGCTCGGCTTCGTGGAACGGATTTAGATCGTATCGCACCGATAAGCCACCGACCGGCTCTAGGAGACAACATGATACTTGGCTTCTGATTTCTAGCTTTCCAAGTGCCTAAAGATGGCCAGCTGAAGCAGAAGCAGTGAGTTTGCGATTCTATATTCCGTTGCCGCCTTGCGCCAGTCTTTCCCTTTCTCGAAGTGACCAGTCAGTAAGGCCACTTGAGGGTAAGCTGATAATTGTGACCGGTAGTTACCCGACGATTGAAAGACGAGCCTTCGGGACGAGTCGAAAGGATGATAATTCTGAGCTTGCGGTAGGATTAGGAGCACCCGAGAGCAGTACCGTAGTTGCAAATAATTAGATAATTGCTCGCCCAACTGGTGGTATGTTATTTGTTCGTGCTTCCGTAACTGGACTACCCTGGGGGATGGTATTATCGAGCCGAGTAGTTCAAGTGTGATAAAAATTAGAGCTTGAAGCTGAAAGTTAAGCCGGAAGGTAGCACTTTTTTTGTTCGCTCGCATGTTGAGCCGGAGGAGTGCAAAATGACTATGC
>KB685358.1:0-14907 GCA_000349165.1 Anopheles christyi
TTTTCATCCTCTCTTGGCATACAAGAGATTATAACTGACATCTTGGTTTGTTACTTTTATAAAACGGAAAGCAAATGAAATATTAGGAATACCGATATGGAAATAAAACGAAAGCAAAACCAGGGAAGGACAAGAAAAACAACATGTCATTATCAAAACATGTTGACTCATATTTAAAATAGACTCATAAATATCTTATAATATTGTTAGCATCAACAAACAACAAAGCAAAACCATTTTTTTACACAATGCCATTTAAAAATTTCACACAAATAAAAAAATAAATAAATAAACATGTTCGGCTTGGTCTACTAACACGACGAAAAGACCGGAATAGTATTCACATGCAATTTGCAATAATAATACGATCTCTGCCAACCGGCAGTAAACAAACCCATTATTTCATTTGAAAAGTGCACTATGCAAATGATTACTTGGCAAACTTTGCGTACGAAAAAAAAGAAACCCTATGTTTTATGCTCCAAAAATTATAATCTTCCTCTCCACTCTACTCCACGCTACACATATAGCACTGTTAGTAAACGGTGTTTACCTCTGGTCAACGAAACTAGAAAACATTTCCTACGCAATGCAAACCGTACAATTCGGATTCGGTTCTCGGCTTTTGTAGGAACCGTGTACTATGTACACATACACGCAGCCCGCTCGTTCATATGAACGTTTGTCAAACAAACACAGAAAAGATAGAATAATAACATTATTATCATACGCTATTCATCCTAAACCCAACAAGAAAAAAGACAACAAAGTTTGAAGGGAAAGGAATGGATCCGACCGGGGGAGAGGGACTTTATTTTTCCCTGGGCAGCAATTGCTAAGCTTTTTTTAAATTTTATTATTAGATTGATTTGGGTTGTCTTTTTTAACAGAGTGCATTTAAAAATCTTAAAACGATTGTTATAATATTTCTAATTTTCCTACACTTTTGTAATGCACAGAGCGAAAGCTTATCTCCTTCAAACCGTTAACAAATAATATTTCTCGCTTTGCAAACACTCCAAGAACACAATGCTACGGGTTGCCTACTTCGCAGCAAACTGCACACACACGTACAGTTCGATTATATATTTTCCCGATTCCCGATTGCATACGTGTGGCATATTTTATGGCGAGCCAATTAACGGCGGCCAATCGCGACACAACAGCACTGGTAATCAAAATACGCGAATGATGCAGAAGCAAAAAATAGTAACAAGAGGAAAAACCACGCCAACCCATATTCAGAAAGGCCGGGACCCGTAGCGACCGGCTTGGAGTGGGCGCAAGTCGCGCGTGGAAACTTATTTGCCAAAAGATAATAATGTTGAGTATTTGGGAAAATATTGATTTAGATTTTCGGGATTTGCAAACCAATTAGGTAATTCAGGCGTGAGTGAGTGAGCGAGCAAAAACGAGCGAGAGCCGGAAGGATGGGGCGACTGGGCACCATAAAATGTGCGTCCGATCGTGAAAAGCCCGGACGGTAGAAAATTGCTAATAAAGAAGCCGAATTTCGGTGTTTATCGTGCGCTTTGGTCATCAAACAAAACGATGTTTGCCGTTCCGCTGCGATGGCGCTGAGCGGGAAAACTCCGGCTTTCCCGGAAACGTAACGCAACAGAAGAGAGTGTGGAGGTTGTGATGGTGAATTTTACGCAAAACCATTTTTCTCCCTCCCAGTGCTTGCTGTGAACTGCGTCAAACGATAAGTACGGCGAGTGTATGCGTGTGCCGTCGGTAAGGTTGATGAAATGCTGACTGGGGTGGATTATTATCGCGCGATGTGTTTTTGGATAATGGCCAAGAACATGTCGATTCGGTGGAGTGTGAACTATTTGTGAACGAAAGCTAAATTATTTCTACGCAAGTGTCTTTCTTACAATTTTGTTTTTCGCGTCATCAAAACGATTTGCAGTGAAATCGCCGAACATAACGTTTCATACCGTGCCACATTTTGAACAGATTTTTGCCGGAAGGCAACCCAAGGCAACTCCATTTGCGTCCATTCTCTCAGGAGGTATTGCTTCTCGGGCGGAGATTAAAGCTGCAACCTATTGCACATACCGTCCCTCGATATACCACAACGGGATAATATGTTTGCTCTTATTCTTTGACTGGAAAGTTCAAGCAACACGTTTCCCTACAACCGTGTCGCCACTGGTAAAGGTTGATGAAGAGCTAGGAGCCACTGCTTGGTTTCGATTGTTTTTTTTTTGCTGTTTTACCATCCTCTTCCGTCTATCCGAGTTCATTTCCGCTATCGCGGAGTACCCTTTTGTGTACCGGCGAGGTACTTAAGGGCTTAATCCATTCATGTGATTTCTAGCGCCCTGAAGGCACATCGGAACATAATGGTAGCCCAGTAAAAAGGATGCTTTCCATCGTAAATCGAGCGAAAGATGATGCGTTAGGAGAAACTGTGCTGCTTTAGTTTTGTCTTAGTTGGAGTGTGGATAGTTACGTTAATGCTGGAATGTGAGATATGGCTCGGGAAGAAAGTATGCTTCACATAAGAATATTTTTCATTTTATCTTTACTTGCAAACAAAACCCTTCCACAGCAGTATGCATTGAAAACTTTAAAACAGGTAAGCATCCCTAGAATTCAATTGTGTCAATTCCTGGCTCTTCATTTGTTTTAGATATTTCAACCACACTTATTTCTAAGTTTTTGGTGAAACCTTTTTGTGACATGTCAAACATTCTCTCAATAGAACGCAGAACGTTTTGTTCTAATCCAGCGTGATTCGATCTCCTCTTCATGCTTTGTGCGCATAACCTGCATAAAAGTAAAGGATTAAAATTGTTTCTGAAAATTGTTACTGGAGCTGTGTGGAGTCATTTATCATTTAAAAGACATTTACCGACGGTATCCGTGTTTACTCATCGGAGAGTCGTTATTCTGTGACGTGTCCATCAAACAGTTTCAATACTAAAAAATGTAGAATATACTTTGATATGAATCATTTAAAAATTATTAGAATAATGAGGCAGAACAATTTGCCGACGGAATGCAGACGCTCTTGTCATATCTAATCACTGTGGAAGTTTGTCATGGACTATTTTCGCCTAAAGTGTCTGTCGTTGGTTTAAACTTAGCGCAGTTCCCCGTGCAGTTCAGAATGGTAAAACATTTGAATAGAATCTTCGGCTCGTTCTCTTCCATACAAAAACACACATTTCAGAGACTCACACCTGCAGATGGACACATTTAGTTTGAGTAATTTCACAGAATAAGTAGACAGGCATTTCGCGTCTTGCATGAAATTCCACGGAAAACCCATGTTCCAAGAAATTGTTTCAACAGCTTTCTGAGCGCCTTGTATAACTATTATCTGTTACATGCATGCCCCTAAACCAAGCCCAGTTCTGTACAGGCTCCATTACAAGGTACAACCTCGATGCATCATCATCATCATCCCGGGCGTCACGATCGGCTCGGTCTCACCTTCAACGAAGCGAAACCTTCGCAAAGGAGGACGACCAATGACGACAGAACGTTGTGTAATTTGTTTGTTCAATCGGTTTACATCCCGTTGCTAGATTTAGCTCCGGCCGGCTGGTGGGCTGTATGGACAACCATCTTGTCATTAGATGGATCATGCGGCTTCGTATAGATTGGGTGAGGCTTTCGTAAAAATAGCAGAACAATAAGACACTCCAGCAGGAGCCAGGGCGGTTTGGTTGCTTTGCTATTGTTGCTTAAATTATCTCAAAAGCTATTTTCCCGCAGTGGTTTTCAATCATCGATCGATCGAACGATTCCAAGAAATGTATAAAGCATCCTTCAATTGTTTAATGTAGAGAGCCAACCACCTCCCGTCAGCGCAAATTCATTCCCAAGCGGAGCGTCACCCGTCGTACAAAAGTGCATAAGCAAATAGTTAAATCGACCTCAAACGATGCTCAAACAGAATCCAATCGGCTGTCCCACAATTTTCGGTGCTCTTAACACAAAAAAAAATGCGTTGACTTTTGTTTTTCTGTCATCATTTTGACTGAGCAGGTCGGCAGGACAATGAAAAAAAAAGTCGGTAACCGGCATAATGTGAAGTCGCCAGAAACTTTCCACGGCAGAAATGGATGAAGCAGAAGCCGAGCCGAGAAACAAGGCGGACGGATGCAGCAGCGTTAAAAGCACAACGGACGAAGAGTGAAGGCGATGGAGGAGGACTTCTTAAAATAAAATTTTCGTTCACAAATATTTGACGGGAACAAATGAAATAAAATATTGAAATATGATACGATATTCTCTGCCGGACTGAAACCCGAGTTTGAATTGCTGATGTGTAATGGGAGGTACGGGAGGTCCATGGCTTTTTTCACCCACTTTGTCTCCTTTTCTTTTCCTAAAATGGATGTGTTTTTTTTGCGTAGCTTCATCCAGTGAGAGCCATTTTCCTTCGGTGGTAACGGCACATTTTCCCACACACATACACGAGCGCGGGCTTTTGGATGAGTTTAAAGTGGACGGCACGGTTTTTGTGATCTTGTACCACAGCTCGACATTATCCGTTGGTGGGCAAAGAACGAATATGGGCAATGATCATGAGCGGCATTCGCAGCAGCAGCAGCAGCAGCAGCAGGGACGTATGGGTCGAAATATTTGGACGTTTCAGGATGAGCTGAAATTGAAAACATCACCACCAATGAAGCGCGTACAGTTCCATACCACCTTCCGTTCCGATTCCGAATCCCCGCCAAGTAAATACTGCGCGGGAATCGATGAGAGAAACGTTTTAAAATAATGGACTCGTCGACGAGATGTTTGTTAAACGGTTGCCATTTTGGATGTCGTTTGTTTGGATGGCATTTCAATTTTTTTTGTTCATTTTTGCTTTTGGTTGGTTGCCTTCATGATGATCGTGAAAAAGTTTAATGTAGCGCTTATAATCACATTGGGAATGGGGAATTAATATTGGTCTTCCATTTCAGTTACCAATGGTTTAAAAGTAGTTTTTTTTTAATTACGCGTTAGTTTCTCTTGATCAACAGATTAATTCCAATGAACCGTTCATTTTACTCGCACTCACCATGTTTCCTCAAAATTTGTGCACAATAAGTATAAAAGAGGTATGAAACATGCCTAAAAGTAAATTGGTCCACCAATTGGGGTGAGTTTCATTGCGGAACATCGCAATAAACTTGTAAAGTTGGAAATTTCCACTCTGCCGTTGAACAACCCAAGGTGGTACAATAAATTCCGTTCATTAATATGCACTCTTACGATTAACCAAATCGTGTAGTATTTACACTAGATAAGCAAATGGTTAAGGTAAGCGCGATACCATGCACGGCATGGCATTCGGCCTTAAGATGTGCATGTTTCGAGTTGTATGCTTTCGTTTTGTGCAGCTTGGGGCTGTAGATTGTGGACGCAATGGGAACCGACCCCCGATTTTTTACACGGTTTTATTTCATCCTGTCAGCCGCGAGTGTCTTCCTGCGAGCAACAGCTCGTGATAAAACGGTGTGCAGAAAAAGGTTGCTTCGAAATGTTGGCTGAGCTGGAACTAAGAAGTACCGGAGCGCGCGGCATTACTCTATTTTTAATTTCAAAATGTTATTTGCACACACACGGGTCCGTTTCCTTCGTGTGGCTGTTCGGTTCGTGCTGATAAGAGATTGTCGTCTTGTGACGGGGACGGAACACACGAATTGAAGGTGGAGGTTTTCTTTCCTAGTAGTGTTAGCTGTGCATTGTAGAATCGTGTGCATCCCCAACCTGACACACCATTTCGGTGGCCTCGGAATGCACTTCTACAAACAACTGCGTCACCGGTCGAGCGTCTGGGTAAATACTTTCAAATAAAATAATTAATTAGATATAAAAGCTGTTAAACAGCACGCCCTGCTGGGCTTTGTTCAGTGTGTCTACCCACCACTCAGGGCCACTAACCACTAAAACTCCTTCCCCTGGTCGTGATCCTCGCTATGTTTGCTTGAGTCCAACAGTCCGCTCATTCCACTCTCACTCTGCACTGCAGGGCACACGGATGCTGTGTGTGCAAGCTCGGAAAGTGTGGTATCACAATTGCACCTGGAAAATGTAGTGCATTCAACCTAAACCGTACATTAACGCTTTTGAGGTGGCTGCCTAAAACGCAGACATCGTGCCTGTCTGTAGATGGGTCGTTTTATTGGTTTCGAGTTGCAAATAAAATAATTTGTTTATTAATTAGAACCTGTGTCGTAAGCGCACAGTGCAAACAGGCTAGCCAGTAGAACAGCTGCGTTCAGGTTCTGTTTGGCAAAAAAGCATCGGTTAATTGTGCTATAAATTAAAGGCTAGATTTTATGTCAGCACGAGCGAGAAAAAAAATTTTAAACACATTTTATGCCTATATAACTTTTGATGTTTAGTATAGCATACCACAGAAGCAGAAAAATATATTTGAAGGTGATGTTGATATCAGCTGATTTAACGAGGAATGTCTAAGGCCCTCGACGAACGATGAATGCAAATGAGTTTGACATTTAATTGCGGATCAAACCCCGAGCTCCCATAATGTTGAAAAATAACTGTTGGCTATAAATGGGGGTTTACTAACAAACTTCTAATTCATTATTGATATGATTTACAATCAAATTTTGCTTTCCTATTTAATGGCAAGTAAAAAGCCTTCAACAATTATTGCCAAGGTCCAAATCCATATTTGGCATGCACGGTGAAGATGTTTACCGATGGTTCCATCATATGTGGCCGCTAATTGGATGCCGTATAACCATCAATTAACTGTGACTAGCCTGACAGTTCTACAGCTCCCGACAGTTCCTGTTGTGTGCTGATTCCAGTTTTCGGGGCTTCTCCTTCTCTGGAAAGCGTTCAAGTAATAAGATGAAAAAACACACCTCAGAAAACTAAGCTCACTATTAGCTGAGTTATCTGGATTGATGGATAGGCTCCATGTAAAAAAGCAACGAAGAACTAGTTCAGCTTCGCAAATAGTTAGCGGGCTCTATGTGCGGAAAAGGAGGCAGACAAGGCAAAGATGGTGTACCTCTGGTTGGCCGTTTGACCACAGATCATATGTACCAAGTTTACCGCGGAAAAATATTTTCCTACTCACCGACCGAGTAGTATGTACACGCGGCGAACGTGTTGGCTTTTTTCGTAAGCACACAAGACGCCTCTCCTGCCACCCCGTTGACGGTATCAGAGTGTGCGTATCGTTTAAATATGATTAAAATGTTATTATAATGCGAACGGAATTGTTGTCCAATCACAAATATTTATAGAAACATAGAGCAATGCAAGGATGAGAGCCGGCGAGGGAGAGGTGTGAATCGGTCAGTGAAAATAAAAATAAAAACGAAACATAACCAACCCCGAACGTGCCATTTTGATCCATGAACAGTACACATCGGGCGGTGCTTTTGCCCTGATTTTGTTATGATGGTTGTTTTTTTTTAATCTTTCGATGCTGTGTTGTGAATTATTTCCGAATATGTACAACGTACACAATTAATACAATGAGAGAGCACTGATGATGAATTTGTGTGAGTGTTTGTGTTGTATGCGTTTGTGTGGTGGTCGATATTTTTAATGTCAATTCGTAGCCACGGTTAGTTTGTCATGCAACTGATAAAATAAACGAACCATGCCTTTTTTTCTCCTTCGCTCAATGGTCGCAAAGCTAAATAAACGCAGTACAAACTCGCGGTGAGCTTGTGTAAAGCATTAGCCGTAACTGATGGATGTAAATGGACAAACAAAAGTGTCTTTGTAATAGATAGGTTTTTGGAGTGATTACATTTGTTACGATGGTAACGTTTCTAGAAAGGATAAATAATCTGGTTATGACAAAATGTAGGCAAAAAATCTAGCGTAATGAAGTAAATAAGAACATGATATTCTTATTATTGATGATTGACTGATTTCATGAAAAGAAAACTAAGAATTTGATTTTAAATACTTTAGTTGTCTAGAGTAAAGAGAATATCTAAAATCCTTAAAATCATTCTGATAGAAAACAGTTTGCATAACCTTATTTTACATACGCTGAAGCCTTCCAGGAATTCACACTATCGTTGACCGCACGAGCAAATAATTGTCAAGCAAAATAAAAAATAAAAATCCCTTGCCTGCTGAAACAATGTTAAACATGTCGTTTTTACAATCCCAACAAACCAAACCGATCAAACATTAAACAAACAAACACCTTTCAGTGAGCTGCGGGCCAGCCTGTGCTAATGGGTTCGTAACGCATTTTTATCCCACTCGCATGGTCAATCGGTTTTCTCGAAACAATAAGTCATTCAATAATTGTCGTCATTAAAAATGTAGCGTCCAATCCAAGCGGCAGCACACACAACCGTTCATGCTCATGGCTCGATTTTTAATGCAATATGCATCGGGGATTTATTTTTGAAACACATTTTTACACCACACCCGTTGAAACATGGTTGAGATTGGGACATTGTCTAACAGCTGCCAATAATGGGCGTATATTGTGCTCCCCAAAATGTTGTGCGGATGTGTAACAATATACCTATGCTCATAAATAGTGTATGCATAGCTTTTTGCGTTACCAGCGCAAATCGGTGGGTTTGAGGTCAGTGCTCACCAATCGAAAAGTTAATGGAGCGCATATTGTCGACACATCGGGAATCCAAAAACAGTGCATTGTTGTGTTTATTCACGGGAGCTCTTTGATAGAGCGTAATCCATTTGTGTTGAGAATTGAGGCTGCTGATTGGGAGGATGAATGCATTTTAGTAGCAATATTTATGAGATGCTTTCCCGCTCTCCGTTGATTGAATGAATTAGGCTTTGTGATTCATGTTTTTCAAACTATGTGTTTTTCTGCATTGGCACTACAACCGTAGTCGGTCAAGGCCTAGCTAAGCCAATAAGGTTTAGCTATCTGTGACTTAAAATTTTACGCATAGAAGGATAGTTTGTCCTTTCTATGGGGGACTCGATCCATATGAGATTTGAACCCATGTTGTTAGGTCGAATGACTTGACGACTTAACAACGGGACTGGCCAACCATGACACATTAACCCAACATTTTCAAAATTATACAAACAATAAAATCCTTATAAAGTGTTTTGATAATACAAATGATATTAAAATACCTTAATAATGAACAAGTAAAGTGTTTTGGCGCTAAATGCAAAAGCATACTTTTAATAACCATTTCCCATCAAATATCAACACAAACTCATACAGTAAATAATGGCTACATTTGCTCAAGTATGATCCATTTCTCACTACCGATCATTAAAAAAGGATATTTTGCTATCTCCACCGGCCGATAATCTATCAACCATCGGCTTATACAAGCGGCAACCGAACGGCACTTGCACCGGCACTGGACACTGAAACCAGTTTGAGTTGTTTGAGGATAAATATCATTAATCGGATCATTGTCGGTCCACGGCACTCTCTCTCTCTTTCACGCTCTCTTTCTCGCTATTTCTATATCTCTGTTTCTCAATATTCCAGGATATAGCCAAAACGGCAGGGCAGTAAACATTGGTGGCATTATTTTTTGATTCGACAACAAATACGTCTGGCCCCAGTGGTAAAGTCGGTTCGTTTGATCGATTTTCTCCCTTTAGTCCCTTGGCCGAGAAAATCCGTCGCCTTGTGGACGATAAAAATATTTGCCTACGAATTAGGTTCGGGTTTTCTCGATTTCCGATTGTTTTATTTGTACCTCTGTACTAAATTTGTTTTTGTGCGTTTATTTGTCCATTTAGGAGCCAGTTTGCTCAAGGTAGATAGTTTTTATAGGATTGTGTTTTGTGTAACAAATCGAACGTTGTTCAAAACATCGGAGGGTTCACATTTTTGCAGCTCATTTACCACCCGCGAAATTTTTTTTTGAAAAACTTGATTGTAAGACACAGCGATTATTCGAAATCCTTTATTATTCGTTCCTGATGTATGCCATAAAATACAAATTGAAGAATGTTTGCTGTGAAAAGAATATCGCAACAGTAAGCGGCGCGCAGCAAAGTGCAAAATGGAGAAGCTGCAAATGCAACCTAAAAACTGTGCTCAGATTTGTTCGATCTGCCAACAAAACCGAGCAGTGTGCGTGTGTGTGAGCTCTAGCATGCGCTCTCCAAACCAGCCGTAGCACTCGCTCCCAAGACTTCCGGAAGCCATCCGCCAACCTTCAATATCTGTTTATCTTCCTCTTTTCCTTTTTGCGCTACTGTCGTTATCAAAATCACTCATCAAATATTTGACGATGACTCTATATATTATTAAGTTGTGTAATAAGACGAGTGTTTAGATTTCGATTTTTTCTCTGCTAGTGTGTGCTTTGTAAGATCCTGTAAGTACTTCCTTTCGAAAAAAAATAACGAGAAGAGAGCGCTTTTGATATGAGCAACCCAACATTAAAGATCCAAGTTTGTAAAAGGAGAAATGTGGTCCTTTTGCTGGTGGAGTTCGGCAACAACGATACGTACGACGATGATGGCGGCTGATATAACGGCTCATCGAATCGTGCAACTGCTGTGGCCTGCGCACAGCAACCCCCGTCTTGGATGTTCAGCTAGTGTGGGTTAATCGAGAGATTCCAGAAAAGATGGCGCCTTTTTCAAAATTGTTAACTTAAACAGCTCGCCAACGCTTTCGTGATTGCAGCAGCGAAGCAGGCAAATAACTAAAACCTTTATTAAATCTCAGCATAGCACAACGTTCATAAAATAAAATATGAAATACAAATGTATCCCAATGTTTTATGTGATATAATTACACTAACTGGAAATTAATAAAAAATACTAATAAATATTAAATACTTGAAACATGATTAAAAGTTTCAATCCTTACTACATCACTTGCACCAACATCATAATAATCATCATCATCCCAAAGCCCGTCCCGCATAGAGTGAGTGTGACTGAGCGTGAGCGTGAGAACGTCTGAGAGAATGGTAATGTTTACTTGAGAAAATATTTGCCAGAAAATGGTATGTCTATAGGGTGACTGTAAATAATTTGCCATCCGCGGAAATGATAGGATGATGTGCAGGCTCGGAATTAATAACCAACGAGATTCAATCGTTTTTAGCTTTTATTTTGTTTGGTAGGTCATAACAATAATACGATTCATTATTAAGCCCAAACAAAAGGAAAGAAATCATTCCGGGTGGGAAGTAAGATAGGTTAAAAAAATTAACTTTGTGACAAGGGAAAATAACAAGGAAATAATTAATAACACATGGCCAGGTTAATGTAAACAAGGTGTTAATGAAATAGCTGTAACCTTTTCATAAAAGATTCCAACAGGAACAGGTGTATTGAAAAATCAACGCACTGGTTCTACTATTCAAACTGTTTTCCCTTACTTCCCAATACTAAAACCAAAGGGTCAGCAGTGCTCATAACTCATGTTTTCCAGAAACATATGCTCTAATATGACCCAACGCGGTACCAAGGGTACATGGTTTGTTCGCGCTCGAAAACGATTTAAATTCATTGGCTTCCAATCTAATCAACAAATCATCAGATTATAAATCATCGTATAATGTGGACATGTGGGAAGTAAGTGAGCTAAAGGACAGATAGACAGGCGTAGGGCTTTTTTATCCGGTGTTACATCAATCTAGAACGCAAAGCAAGCACCGAACCGTCCGCACAATTTGTCGGCGTTCATTTTCGGCCCCAAAAGCGATTGCGCTGCAACATTCATCCTATTTAACTTTTGTCTACGGGACCCTCCATTTTCACCCGGGGGTGCAATTGGCAGGCAAAGGAAAACAACACACTAACAACCAACAGCAAACTTCCTCGTCCCCCACATTTGAGCATGAGGGTGCAAGGAAAACAGTTACAGTTTGGTGCGGGGTTTTCCCTCACTCGGTTGATTGTACAGGAAAACCCTTGCACTCAAAATACGTGCTCTGTCACGCTTACAGTACCAAATGGCATGACATTTTTCAGGCGGAGGGATACAATCCGGTTCGTGTGCTTGTGTGCTTGTAATCGCGACAAATCTTTCACCAAGAACTTGAAAATAACGAGCAACAACATCGATTTGCTTTGCATCGGTTAGGGGCTTAGGGATTGAGGGTTGCAGTGAAGCTTAAGGACGACAGCAAGATGATGGCAAGACGACAGTCTCTGGATGCGTTGAGCAGGCTAGGGAAGAGGGATCAGAAATGATTATACAATAGCGGAGACCAAGGGAGACGGAGAGGACACCAATAGCATAAACAAACAAATGCCACAACAACAATTACACTCATTGTATTCTATTTAAATTAATCCACCCTCTATGGTGCCACGGAAATGGCTCGAAATGGCAGCATTTGGTGTTTTCCTTGTTGGCGTACGACATTTGATCAGCTTTTATGGGTTGGGTAACGCAGAGACTTTCGATTATCGCATAAAAACAGATGCAGATGTCTGAATTTAACATGAGTCTATCAATATCAATTTTGAACAAAAATTCAATTGGAACAGCTATACGAGCTTGATATTTAACAATAATCAATAACTCATTTTGAAAGATTTCTGAGATATTTGACGTTATCAAAGACCAGTGTTTTCTTCTGTACATGTTTGAAAATAGTGCAACATGAAATGGGTGCATTCAGCTGAAAGGGAAATAAAAAAATCTTTTGAATGTTATCAAACAATTTAATTCATTCATTTAGCATACAATGTCTAAATTCTAAATAAATATCTAAAACCCAAAACTCAACAAAAGACTTAAAAATGTCGAATTTGTATGCTTAATGCGTTTCCTAAACGAGATGAAAATGTCTCAGTCAAATTTGGCGCGCTTTCACACGTCGTGGCGATAAATCGCTGCCTAAATATGGTTTTCATTCTTATCTTGCATTTCCAACGGGTCACGGAGGGCCACGGCCGAATACAGCAGCAGCATTTGTCTTCATTTTGTGCGATCAGTTCAGCTTAACGACATACCGCCGACAAGGCATGGCGGTCACGAAATCTGGTCATCCCTTGTCGAACGTATGCAGAAAAACTCGAGGAAAACCGTAGAAAAGCTTTCCAAACGAGATAAAGGATGATGCGGCCTGCGTCCGTGCGACTCCGTCGAGCGCAATCTATTCACCCGAGCCAGCCACTTTTACGCGTGTAGCACTTCTGCAGTAGCAATAAAATAATAATGACAGTTATCCAGCTTTAGTGCTCCGAATTTGTTCCTTCACCACCCTTTTCAAAATCCTCCCTTCCTGCTGCGTTAAGCGGCTGCACACGCTGCGAAACCCAAGTGGAAGGATTTGATTGTTGCATGAATTATTTGAGCAATCTATCCTCAACCCGACCGGAGGGATGTTTTAAACTCACGCAATTTAAGCCACCATCGCCTTCGGGGCTGGACCGTGCATGATGTTTTGTTGTTTTCCCCCGCTTGTTTCGTCATTCGATTGTTCCGTTCTGGCAAGACATCAACAACCTGTCCTCGCTGGCACACGCAACATGCCAACAATATTGCCCATTGCTTTGGAACGGTGAACAAGTGAGGAACGCTACTGTGGAACCGTAAACGGCTGAGAGCATCGCATCGTACGTTTTCTGTAGCGCAGCCCAAAGCCTTGAGGGTCTTGTCCGACCGAAGCGACCCAGGCAGCGCGATGAGGGATGGAAGAAAAACTTTTTCAAATGCTAGAGAACTCAAATATTTGTTCAATTGACTATTTATAAACTAGAGCACCTGTTCAAATTTTTCATTCGCCGTATGGAGTCCGAAGGCTCGAGCCTGAGCTGCCTGGGTGTACGTCAAATCGTTTCTCTGGTTGGTGTGCGGGTGGTTTTGTTACTTCATTTTCGCCTCATGCAAGGTTGGGGATCTGCGTTCGATGGTGTACCCAAAACGTGCCGTTTTACGCGTGCAATATCAGCTATACGCCCAAGCAAGTACTTTTCCGCGAAAGAGATTGCTTTTTTTCTGAAAAAAAAGATCGTTCCGTTCCCTGGTGGGAAGTTTTTTTTGGGATGCTTTGCGTTGTCGATCGAGTTAAATGACCGGCCCAGTGCAGCATGATGCAGCACGAGCATCCACTTGATACGTCGTGTGCTATCGTACCATATTGTTTCGACAACTTACTCGAACAACTTTACCTACGCACGCCACTTCAGCTCCTACTCCATTTTCAGTTGGTTCGTAGGCCTCCGCGAACCGTCCATTTCCAACCTTTACTCATTTTTTTGGTTTTAATGGCTATTCCGTGTGGGTGAAACATATTTCATAGTTTAGCATATTACACCGTTGTACCGGTGAAACTTCCGGTCGCTTTTGCTTTTTGCCGCTTTAACGCTGAAAGGAATAACCAGATGGTCAAGCGCGCGCACAACCGTTGGCTGTCTGATTAACTTTTGCAGTGCGGTGCACCCTCACCTGATGACGATGATGATGACGTGGAGAACATGCGAGCTCGTTTTGCTAACGCTTGTTTGTTGTTAGTGTGCGTGTGTGCGTGTGTGTGTCTGGCTGCTGACGAGTGTCCGTACGATGACGAAGATGACGACAAGTGAGTAGTACTTTATGTCAAACACTGATGTAGAGCTATTTGCGTAAAGTTTTTTTTTTGTAATTTACGTTCACGTCCACAGATTTTTCTCTCTTTCCGGTTCTATCTAACAAACTGTTTCGGAACCATGTCCTTAGGCATACCTAGGGGGACAGAGTGGGTGGAAGCGAGTTTTGGAATGGTACAACGGAGCTCGTTTGTTGCTGCTGCTACTAGTGGTGATATCTTTATTTGCTCTAATTAAAGTGCATTCCCCACTTCGGATTGATGGTCGGAGTGGACAAAAGCTGGTTGTGGGGGCTGTTTGCAGATGCTATCACTGCTTTTGATAAATGTGTTAGCGTCCAGCAGGTACAGGCGTGATGGAAATATGGTTTAAATGTGTTGTTTTGGGCTGTGAAACAATCAACGTTAACATTTGAAGCGATGGAAAGAAGCTAAA